>JANHGB010051312.1:7274-29223 GCA_026283785.1 Coracopsis vasa
GATAACATACTTGCTGATTCTTCTCTTCTCCAGGCTAAAGAGTTCCCCAGCTCTCTCAGCTTCTCCTCATAAGAGAGATGCTCCGGTCCCTACTGATATCAGCCATATTCCAAAGATATCATAAACCTTACAATTTCTACATCATACAAAGCCACTGAGCCAGATTAACTAGTTTGCTGGAATTTAGTGCAAATTTGAAATACAGAAAATTATCTTTCTTTTGAAGAAATGCCTAGGTCACTGAAACAACACTAAGTCTTACTTTTCTTATATTTAGTAGTCTTCTTTTTAATACAATCAATGGAAAACAATAGAAAAACTATGTACTCATATCGCTATTTAAATTGCAATACTGCATCAAGATTCCACATGAATATTTATGTAGCTCTTATTTGCTATTTCTTGTGAATATTTTACTAACTTATAAGTTAGCAACAAGAAAAACATATCAGTTTTGTAGATACAACACCATAAATCTGTGGATTTGTGCTTGAAAACAGTGAATATAACTCATTAACATACCTTACACTGAGTCTACTTGCCAAGACAGCATATGTGAGAAAATGAAGTTTAAAACAGCTTTCAATCAAAGATTTGTGTTTATATGTAATCATTTTCATACTATGAGTATGAAATGCATAGTCTTGGTTTGGGGTGTTTTGTTTGGTTTGAATTGCCAGCTGATCTTTCTGGGTATAGACAAGGCCTCTGGAGGCACCACAGTAAATGGGGCTGGCACTGACTCAAGTACACTGAGCCCAAGGTTTGTATTTAATTTGCAAAGACCTAGCTTTTTCCAAAAACCCTGTAAGACTTTCATTTTGAGAACTTCATGGTTCATTATCCTATCTAAAAAATTTACTTTGGGCATTTGCCAGAGACTTTAAGAAGGCATGCCAGTTTACCTAGAGCAAAGTAGAAAATTCAAGATGGAAGTTTTGTTGGGTTTACTAATAGAAGGAGAAAAGAGCCAGAATCAGCCTTAGAAATGTTTGTGTCTTATTGGTAGAGTTTTAACAATTTTATAATATCCTGAGAGTCCAGAGGCCTATGAAATGTGTGTCTGCAGCAGATTTTAACTTAAAGGCCACATCTGCATATAGTGAAAATGCTCTGGAGTTTGATCAAGACCTTGTTTTGTCTACCCCAGCAGAAGGAAATCTCTTTTATGTACTTCTGGTTCTTGCATATACAGAAGAATCTTTCTGGATCCACATTAAACATGCTAGCAAATAAAAAGAAACAATGGAATAAGAAACATGATACTGTCATACCTGCAAAGCCTAGTGATTTTCTTATTTTGCTGCAGATAAGGAGAATGAAACTTGATCCCATAGGCTTCATGAGGTCCAGGTAAGATGTCATCCAGAAAATCTGCTGAAAGAAGGCAAATTCTCAAATACAGTCTTGTGTATTGAACAGCCGTATCATCTACTTTGAAAGTTATCAGTATCAACCACAATGCAAAACTCTTTCACATCATTTTGTCTGGACCTGCAGTTCTAATTAGATCTACAAGTACAGGCTAAGACCAAAAATTGCATACTGAAGTTAGATATGTAAACTAAAGATAATCACAGTTTAAGATTTTTTTTACGGCAGTGTTAATTTCTTCAGTGTATTTTATGTTCTTGGCAGTTACCCAATAAAGTCACCTTTTATAGAGAAAAAAATGAATGTTTAATTTTATTGTGTTTTCTTTGTCTTCTCATAGCATTATAAAGGGATTAGCAGCTTATTTTGGTAAATGAACACCCATGTGTCCCAGTTTCACGGAGCATCAATAACCAGATTTAGCTAGCACACTATAAAAAATGAAATGGAAGGTACATATATGTTAGCATTTTAGACAAGCTGGGGACTGCACTTTGGAAGCAGAACTTGTGCTTATCACCACCTACTGCATTTTGGCTGGCATTGTGGAGTGGCTTGAAAGTGCCATCAGTACATTCCTTTTGTATAAAACCACGCTGGGAAATAGAGTCCAGGAGCATACCAGACTGGAGTTATTTCATATCACCTCTAAGAGAATTAAAATACAGCTGACAGGTCCTCACAGCTAACTGTTTCCCTGTACAGACCACTTCTATTAAGCTACACTGCTTGCTAATGGATATATAGCCTTAAAGAACTGTCTTTTCCACTATAGACATTATTTTATCCCAGAGAGATATCTGTTACTCCCTTGAATTGAACTGTCACTTGTTCTGCCTGATATTAAGAACTACAGCTACTACTGATATACTTGTCAGAGCCCAGTAAAAGTATTTCTGATACTACGATAGCACGTAAAAGTCTGCAGACAAAAATCTCACTGGCATGAATGCTTGGCTAGCTGGCTTTTGAAACTGTTTGTGGGTTTTATTAATAATTACAAATTTAGGCAAAAATGCATCAAAAAATTTTGCAAGCTGAATTTCAATTATTTGCTGTTAGGTACAAAACTGTTCTGTTCCACTGTAGTGTTTTCTGTCAAACAGTACTTTTTTCGATTTAATATCAGAAAGGAAAATCAGGAATAACTTCCTTCAACATGGAATATGTTTTCACTCAGCAAAGATTTTTAAAAAGTCTTAAAGAGAAAAATACTAATGCATTTTCTTTGAACTTATGCTGGAAAACAATCTTGTAATTTTCTTCCACATATGACTTCTTCACATGAATAGGTACATAGACACGTTTATTAAAAAAAATCACATTCTCTGCCCATTTAATATTCACAGTATTCTGGACAATACATAATGCATAGTCTACTGAAATTCAAATACTAGATCTGTCATAATGAAATTAATTATTGCAATCAGCACATGTGTTTACCTTTCCAGGGACAGCTTCTTTCTGTCAAAGCAGGTAAGTAGTATTATCACGCCTTGGTTTTCCCTTTGTAATGAATTGAACAAGATAGTATGTATTTTTACCCACAGCAACACCTGTCATGGTTGTTTGTGGGGAAAATACTGATTGTTTTAGAAAGATCCACATTTCTAGAGTGCAGTAAGTGGAAATTATTAGGTAGCCATTATAATTTTTTGTTGTTGTTGTTATTTTTTTTGTTTTCAAGAGAATGTGTACAGCTTCAGCTTCAGAAGTGAAAAGTAATCTATTGCTCTGTGAAGATTAGCTCTAACATGAAGAATCTGAATGAGCCATTTTTATCTTGGGTTTCAAATCCCCATTGTAGAGGTTCATAAAGAAAAGGTCATTTTGTATTCACAGGTCTCATATCTTTCAGCAAGAGAAGAACATTCTCTGGTATTATGAAGAAATATTTGCATTTGCTTTTATAAAGATTTGCTTTATCTATGATTTCCATTTTTTTCAAGACAGTATCTCTTAAAGATAGCTTGTGAATGAATAATGTTTATATATATATATTTGTGAAGGGAGATGATAAGGATGAAAAAGTGCTTCATATTCTGTACATAATGACAATTCATGTTCTTGCTACAATAACTTGAACAATACAGTTCAGTATCTCTGCAGGTACCAAACAGCAAGAATTCAGAAGTTGTTGGCTTCTACTTACAGAAGGATAAAAAGAGGTCTGATTTATTATTTGCAAGCATTCCGTCCTTTATAAGCTCTGAAGAGACTACAATAGGAAACAATTCCTCCATTCCCTGTTTCTCTTCTGCATAAAAATGAATCTTGGTTCTGTTTCCCTTTTAAAAATTACCATACTGCAAACAATTACAGCACTGTTCACAAGTAAAATAGGTTTAAAAACAGATGTAACTTTAATTTGATACTGTAGAATATTTGATGCCCATTCCTTAGAAGTTCTGGTGTCTTCATCTCCAGCTTCAGATTTCTATTGATTTTCAATGGCCAGGATATCACTCCAGTTCTTTTCCTTATTTTGTTATTTGAACAATGTCATGTAAATAACCTGGGAGAACTGCTATTCCAGAGCTCACAAAAGAAAGACAACTAAAGTCTGTCTCCATGTATTGTTTCAAATACCCAAGTCTTTCAGCTGTCTTCATGTTTAATCTTTGCTTTTCCTGTTATCGTAAAGTATTATTCAAAACATCCTAAAAAATGCCAGTAATGTTTGCACATAATGAAGACAGGTCTGTTTTTACATCAGGGTGGAGATGAAGGGTAGAAAAAGTTCCACTCCTTTCAGCTTCTCAATAGTAAGAAACATGGAAAAACTTAGAACAACTTCTCCATACCTGCATCTTCCCAGAAATTACTGTAATCTGCTCACTGCTGCACATTCTACTTATCTTAATGAGATGCCACCTTATTCCTGCCAAAAGCCATAAAAAAGGATGTTGAAACATCATCCCTCATAAGCTCCAGGCAGTGAAACTGAAATGGAGTATGAGTTTAGGAAAACCACTTTTGCTGACTACTATTAGATCTATCTTCATTTAAATGACTTGTGTGTTGGAAAATTATTATTACTACACTAAATGTGTCATGTTCTTTCCACAAGCCACATAATATAGTTTAATATAATGAAATAGTTTAAATTTACCCAGTTTAATTGTCCCTGTTTGTATTACATAACTGTTGGTGTGTAATAAATATGATATGCTCACTTAACAAAGGCAAACTATTTCACTTGAGGCTCTTCTGGCCTTATCAGACTGAACTATAGCTCTAGACAGTGCTATGGGCTATATTTAAAAGTGCAATATTGAACTCTAAAACAATAAGGACTTTTTTCTAAATTACTTTTTATCCTTAATAAAATACAAAAAAATAAAAATTTGTCTCAGTTTATCACTTACAGTAACCTTAATGAAACATTTAAACTCAGGAGAAGAAATCTGTTGGCTTGAGTCTGATGTGCGCTGATGCTGCTTTCTCATGCATATTTAAGGAGATCAATATTGCCTCACAGGCACTTAAAGGATCATAGATTGGACTGGTAAAATCAGCTACTTTACATGATCAGGCAACTTAAATTATTGGATGTATCCCAGCACCCAAAAGCACCCGAATCAGTATTGGTCCTCTTAAGAGCTCTAAGTACCCACACCAGTCTGACTGGAATGGAGAAAAAGATAAAAAAGGTAAACAAAAGCACTTCTCTGAAAATTTACATAGGAAAATAATAAAAAAATCAGATCATTTGAAAGGAAACACATTTTCAGGCTTTGTCCTATCTACTCGATTATTTTTTTCTTATACATTCAGAAATACAATATAAAGTTTAAAAGGTGCATATTCTCATTTAATCTAAGATTATGGTGAGCAGACAGGATTCAATTTACAAAGTAGTCCTTCCACTTGTTGCACAAAAGACAAGCTGCACTGTATAGTCTGGTTTAGCTCACCATCCCAAATGCTGTCCACCACTAGAATGCATTACAATAGAGGTTCAGTTCCACTTGCACAGGATTACTCCTCACTTTTTGATAGCTATGAGACCAACCACATTTACACTTTTTTAGTGTATTGAATGCAGATTACCAATGACTTTTCTATCAGCCAAGTCATAACATTAACAATAAAACAAGAATTTTCTAAATTATAGGGAAACTCAGGAGAACTAGCAACAAACTGCAAGAAAGCCAAAGATTATGTTGCATTACAAGTGAAAATTCCATTTATTACATAGAGGGACGTTAGACCTACCTTTTCTCTTTGAATTCACGGTATAGAATATCTTAATGCAAAATGAATCAGAGACAAATATGCTTCAGTAACCTTCCAGGACTCACATAGGTCTTGCCATGACTTTGACTATGTGGCTGCTAGCAAGCTGACTTCAATCAGCCTAATATTTATAGAGAAAACTTTAATTAGGCATTTCATGCAGTGGGCACCATGTAATTGGCATGAATATATCTTCCGTGGAGCAGCTTGATTAGTCATAAATAAGCATTACAGTAATGCTGAGGGTAATAGATGAATATTGTGTTTTACTTGTACCAAGGATAATTAACTTGTTTGTAGGACAGTTTATGTCATAAAGCTATAGTCCCAACATTTTAGATAATGAGCACAGACTAATTTAAGATCATAGAATCATAGAATCACAGAAAAGTTAGGTCATCTAGTTCCAATCCCCCTGCCATGGGCAGGGATGCCTCACATTAGACCATGTCACCCAAAGTTCTGTCCAGCCTGGCCTTGAACACTGCCAGGGAGGGAGCGTTCACAACTTCGTTGGACAGCCTGTTCCAGTACCTCAGCACCCTCACAGGAAAGACCTTCTTCCTTATATCTAACATGAACTTCCCCTGTTTAAACCCATCACCCCTTGTCCTATTACTGCAGCCCCTGATGAAGAGTCCTTCTCCAACATCCTTATAGGCCCCCTTCAGATACTGGAAGGCTGCCATGAGGTCTCCAGACAGACTTTTCTTTTCCAGGCTGAACAGATCCAATTTGCTCAGCCTATCTTCGTATGGGTAGTGCTCCAGCCCTTATCGTCCTTATCGCCCTCCTCTGGACTTGCTCCAACAACTCTATGTCTTTCTTATGTTGAGGACATCAAAGTGCACACAGTACTCCAAGATGACACAAAATATCCCAATTGCAATGATTCATTTGCAATTGTGCAAACAAAAGTGTATATATACAGTTGTATAGGTGTAATTGGAGTTTGATAGTCAAACTTTTTTGCAGAATAATGACAATTATACACACATATTAGATGTGCTGCAGTGTCCAAGAGGAAGACTATTACAGTTCTTTTCAAACTGATTATATGTTTTTAATGCCATCTGACTATAAATAATTTTTTATAATTACGGAATTACAGATGTGCATGTGTGTACCATGCACATATACATTCCCATAGTCTTAAAAACAGAGGGTTTTAATTCCTAAGAACTTGTGAACACTGGGATATGAACTTTATATAACAAAAACAACAGTTACAATCTTAAAACCCTCTGAATATGACACAGTCATATTCTCAGTCATATTCTCATATGACACAGTCATATTCTGAGTCAATATGACACAAGCATATTCTGCTGTAACAAAGCTAGAGCAGAAAATGTGGAACTCCAGAAAAGAAAATGCTACAAGTTACAGATACCATGAAAATTTTAATGAAAATGGCACCTAAATAAACAACAAGATTGCACAAGATCCAATAGTAGGCAAGTGTGAGCATATCTATCAATTATAGATGCTTTACTGTGGTTGGCTGCTAGCAAATTGCCGCTCAACAATAAATAAATTTTAAATCTTTGTTACAGATACAACAGAAATAAAAAAGTATAAATTATGTATAACCTTTACCTTTGTCTGTGAAGTCTTTTCTTCAGAACTCTCTTCTTCTGCTTTGGGGGATGTTTTTTGTAGACAGCACTGATGAAAGTAATTATCATTCTTGTTCAAGCAAAAGTGAGTTGCTCAAGGAGTGATGAGACCATATTCTGAGCTTTTGTTAGTGGACTTTAATCCTATTTTCCTGAAGATGAAACAAGACAAAAACACTGAAGAAGGGAGAGAAAAGAACAGTGGAGGTAAAAACCCACAATATCTCCTCCTGGTGCATAGTCTCATTAACAGCATCTCTGCTGGATAATGAGATATTGGACATTTTAGATGTTTTTTGCCTTTCAGAGGACTTAATGAAAAGCATTATTTTCATTAATCTTTCATTGTGAACAAGATTTTTGTATTGGTTTTCTTTCTAGCTTCTGACAAAGTAGTTTCTATCATTTGCTTTTGGTGGCTTTTTTTTTTCTAAACTTCAAATAATTATTTCTTATTTTACAAAGTTCCATGTTTCTTTTCGGTGACTTTTCAGAAAATAATGTCATGTAAAGATTATTCACAGCAAAATGGTGATTTTAAAATTAAACTTAACACACCCATAAATAAAGCAAATAAATTTGCCTATTTGCAAATTTGTTTTGATCCCAAAACTCAGCGTGGTTCCAAAATGATGTATGGTCTCTGTGGTTGTCTATTCCCTCCCTTTGCCCCTCAAGGGGCCTTCCTTTGCCATTTTCTCTCTGTTCCATCACTTCCAAAAGTCTGCTTTTGCAAGTAGACTAACTTAGATATTGGCCTTTGTGCCTGAGAAAATTTTGTCAATAGATGAGAAACACTAGAAGTAGTGTGGAAAAATAGTCTAGGTCTTTTGTTCCTGAGAATACTAATTTCAGTGCTCTGCATGAGAATTTTGTAAGTACACAGGACCTCAGACATAGCTTATTGCTACAGTCCAACCAGCAGAAGTCAAAGGTATAAACAGATAAAGAAAGTTTTTCTACTAAGAACAAAGAGAACTGAGCATTACCCTAGTACTCTCTGAGGGAAAGATCAGTATTGAAGAATCCCAAGTAGAAAACAAAACTGCGGCATCAATTCACAACAGATCCAAGCTCACCTGGGTTCAGCTGTAGCCAGCTAGTTCATTCCTGAGCTGACCTTTTATGTGATCTACACCATTTTGCTAGCAAGTTTAGAGTCACAGGTGATGCAGGCTAAAAACGACTGTGTGCAACCCAGCCTGCACAGTCTGCCTATGTCAAGCAGTGGCTGCATATGAACCAACATCAATTCCAGAACTGGGAGGCTGCACACTGGAAGTGCAATTCCTGGTCAGTGTTCTTCATACACAGAATCTGAACAGTACACCTTTTTACCCCTCCACTCCAATCCGCAGTACTTTCTTTAAGCAATAATTTCATGGACAATAGTACTCTGGAATTACATTGAGGATTAAAATCAAAAGAAAAAGGACTGATTATGTAGAAAGTAAGTTAAACTGCGTGACCTGAATTTTAAAACCTTTCCTTTTATCAGCTATAATGGTTATTTGACTTTTCCCACCACTATCACACATGTGTGCTCTGTAAAAGACAGCTGTGCAGTGGTCATCATTATTTTGGAAAGCACATGACATTTTCTTCTTGAACATCCCTGTTGAATTCCAGCTCATGCCTGCTGTTGTCATGCTGATGAATCTGTTCTGCAGACTCATCAGGGTAACCCCTCTCTCTGTTCCCAACATTTGCTTTTCTACACCTATTACAACAGTTTGCCGGTGCAGCTGAGCAGCTTCTTCCACTCAAAAGTCCACTGTATAAAATGCTGTAATAACATCTAAGGACACCTTTCAGTTTCACTGATCTTGCAGTAGTATTGATAAAGCTTTAAAGGCATCGTATCCAGTGGTATTTCTTAAGTGGCTTTCCTACATTACTTACTCAGCTGCCCAGTAGCCACTGTTTATGGAACACATATAGAGTGACAAGTATTAATCTGTGTTACTCTGTTTATCCTGGTCATCTTGCTAAGCATCTGAATTTCAAGCAAGATTATGCAAGAGAATAAGAGCTGATTTAATTTCACAGTGTAAATACCATAGCATAATATTTGCCACATACCAAACAGATTGTGCTGCTAATTTTTTATTTATTTTTTCCAGTTATTTCTTCATGAGGATGTTATAAAAATACTGAAAAGGGTTTTTTTACTATATTTCTTAATGTGAAGGTGTTAAATCATGTAATTTCAACTATGATGAATTATTGGAGCTTATTACTATGTCTACCACTTGTTCTTTGCAAATGTCATGAGGAAAAAAAGCTAAGGTATTGAACTTAGAAACATTTGCTGCCAAAGCATTCACCTTATTAAAAAGCAGAAGCTCTGTTTGTTTTTTAAAGTAAATTTAGAAGACACATTTGTATATCAATTAGTAAACAGTAAAAATTACGAATTCATTTTACAGTTTTATTTCTTTGGCATCCCTGCCCGTGGCAGGGGGGTTGGAACTAGATGATCTTAAGGTCCTTTCCAACCCTAACCATTCTATGATTCTATGGTACCTAACTGGCAAAAGAGTAATTTAGCACCATAAGATCCCTGGGAGCATATTTTACCAATACTGTTGTAATTCTAACAGTAATCATCTTATAATCATAATTTCTCACCATTGAAAACAAACAGTCACCCAGAAATATGCATTCAAATGGCATCTGTTCTCTTTTTTCTATCAGTTGTCTTTATCTGTATGCTGGTACATAGACACTTATAAATGAGTCTGTGTGGAAGCAATTGGTCTTTGACTGATGCTCAGATGCAGGAAAGATGCTCCTGCATATTCAAAGAAAAAGAGAGAATAGTTTTGCCTTCCTAAACTTTTGACAGGCAAAGGAAATTCACAGCTGAAGGGAGCTAAATAAAGCTCTTATCTCAGTCAGAAACACTCTTCTCAACCGCCTGACTAAGCTTCAACGTAACAGTAGTTGCAAGTAACTATATCCTAAAATAAAAGCTCAGTTATTGCACCTGCAGTATGAAGACTTGCTTCGCAGTCCCAAGTCAGCAAAAGAGTGGGCACTGTGGGTAGTGGCAGAGAGAGATGAAAAGCAAAAGAATCAAGAACGGAGAGGCCAGGTTTCAAGCCCAGGATGCTGACCTGGGTCAAGGCATTTGAAATTGGATGAAGAGAGCACTTTCATCACTATTCTTCAGAGAACTTCCTCTACTCTTGCTTTCTTTAATCCCTAAGACTTTCACATCAGCATAAATTAAACTTCCTGAAAAATATATGTAGTTTTAGGAGATTGCAGTATCATCACTTTTCTTAAGAGTGGCCAGTATTTTCTGATGGCATTTTATAAACAGGTCAGAGCAACAGAACCGGAGATGAAAAAGAGAAAAGGCACCTTTCCGCTGTGCTGAAATACTGTGGCCCTCTGACATCCTGGCATTTGAAAATATATCTGGGAACAAGATTAGTGGAGCTACACACATGCATCACCAGTCTAAGAATTGATTTTGTACTGTCAGAAATTAAGTCTTGGTGATTTCAGACAGCTTCAAGATTAAGGAGATAGAATTTGCGGTCACAATTTTGGATTTCAGCACTAAATGTCTGCATGAATCCTGCTTCAGGAATCTTAAGCCTTTACAACGTCTGGTCCCTGATCCTATTAGTCTTGCCAAGACCTGGCAAACTTGCACCAGTGAGCAAGTTCTTTTTGTCACCTTTCTAAACAGAAGAGTAAAGCTTTTTTAAAAAAAGAAATTCTGTATTAGTCTGCCAGCCAATTAGCAGAATGAAAATGGAGACAGAGAGAGAAAATAAATGTAGCTGGGGAAGGAAAAGGAGACACGAGAGGAAGAGAAGAGAAAAGAAGGAATCCACAGTACACATTCAAATCTAGTTTGTTAAGTCCAGATATGGAAACACTTCCCTGACTTACTTTGGTCAGGTTGTCTTTCAGAATGAGGTTGATGAAGGTCTACTGAAGGTGTGAGGATCAGAGATGGTGAGAATAGCAGCTAGAAAGGTAAAACTTACTGTCTTCATTTCACTCATCCCTGTAGTATCATCAAGTGAAGGTCTACAAGACGTAGAAAGCCTATTATTTTGTACCTCATTTTGTCACAAGAGTTTAGGTGCATGTATATGTAGTTCTTGCTCATCTGACATAATCCTAAATACAGACCACTGAATGGGCAGATGTATTCTGTCTTTAAGCTGTTGCTGAATATTAACTTTTGTCTATTAAGCTAAGCTGGATCATTGTTTCCTAGGAGAACTCACCAAACTTCCACGTATTTCTGAGCATCTAAGCATATTTCTGCCACTGCGTAACATGAACTGCTACGCAGCATTATGCTGGACTTCCTTATAGCTCATTCCGGAGCTTCTTAAATATCTTTCCAAGACTAAACACAGGGACAAATAAGAAAAGACACCTGCCCATTATAAAGCCAGCTGGAAAATGGCAAGCTTCCCTAAAAATTAAAAAAAAAAGGCAGCAGAGGGAAAAACTAGAATTTCACCTTCCACTAGATTGTTGAGATTATTGGGAATCAGAATATGGAAGTCTGGTTAGAGGTCAGCTGGGCAGTATTTTTGGTTTAGATCAATTTTATGGCTTGGAAAAAGGCATGAAGTACAAAAAAAGGGTGCTGGTTCATTTGAGACCTTTTTTATAACTGCAGTTACAGGTGGTTTTAGGAAATAATCATTTTGCACACATGCAAAAAGCTTCCTGGCAGATTTAATCAATTTAAGCACCTCAGGAAGTAGCTTTGGGCCCTGGTTAAGTTGATTGACCACTTATCTTTCTGAAATGGTGCTTTTCAGTCTTTATAGACCAAATTCCATTCAACTCTGCTGCAGCAGCTGTGTTAAACCTCAAAGGCCTTTTCTTAGCAATGTCTCTCATCTGGAGCTCCTGTTTTAAATTGTCTAGTCTACCTATACAGTTTAGTATTCCTCCATATCACAACACTGCTTAATGCAATGTGATGCAAATGTCAGCTTGAATCACTGCTGAAAATAAATGACACTTTTTGGGGCAGCCTAGGAATTAGAAATGGTAAATAAACATTCTGCTGTCAGCATGTCTCTGCATCAGGCTGATCAACAGTCTGGCCTTTCTGATGTACTCTGAACAGCAGTAATTTTGCTTTCATGTTTTAATAATACTAGCAAACATTATTAAGGGAGCTAGGACTTTGAATTTGTAAATATTCAGTCTCATGAAAGGTGTTGCCCTTAGATGAAACAGGATGAGAAACATGCATCTACAGGGACAAATCAAAACAATGTGGTCTGAAAAACTATTTAGGTGATATAAATAATATTCTTCTTGCCAAAACAAACAAAAAAAATAGTTTGTTACTTGACTCTGTCACAACGTTTTGTTAGCAGTAGCTTTACTTTAACTTGCCCATTCTTAACATCTTTCAAGTAGTTAGAATAATTTAATAGCGCAAAAACCAGACATAAATTGACCAGAGGAATGTAGCTTACTGGCAGTCAGAAATTATCTCTAAACTCTGAGGTTTACTTGCAGAATTTGTAATTCATCAGCAATTTCAATCAATGGTAGTACAGAGATTCAGTGAAGATGAGCTATATTGCGGTTAACAACCGCATTTTTAAACCACAACTCACATTCATGAAGATGAATGACTGAATTTTAACATCCTGTGATAAGTAAGGTATGGTTTCTACAACCTGATAAGGAATGGATGGTTTCTACAAACATTCTTGAGTCAGTCCTAGAGGACTTCAACTTGGAGAGCAGTCTTCTCAGTAGGGTCATGCCATATTATATTTCTCCCATGACTGTTTCATAGTACAAAATAAAATGTTTCAAAACACTTTCACAAAATTTACTTCTCATAGTACATTTCATATATAGCTAGGAATTTATGAAAGACTGCCCATTGGGACACAGGACAGAGCTGAGCCCATCAGACAAGCTGGTGACATCTCTGAGAAAATATATTTTTGAAAGGACAGAAAATGCCACACTGGCAATGGAGAAAGGAACAAAAGAGTGAAAAACAGCAGTGGGAACACCAAGGTTCATTTCATTTCAGAAGTGAATGAGGAGGAAGAGGTGCTCCATGGCACAGAAGATACTCCTGAAGAACTGCAGCCCTTGGAGAACCCAAGCTGAAGCAGAGTAAAAATGTGAGGTGGAAGGAGTGGCAGAGGAGAACCACTGTTTCCTGATGGTAATCACCCTCTCCCCACCCTCCTGCACCACTTAGGGGTTGAGGAGAGTAGAGGAGTCTGGAGTGAAGGAGTGAGGTTGAGAACGAGTAAAAACAAGGAGAAAGGTGTTGTTTTAATGTTTATCTCTTTGTTTCCCCCTACCCAAATCGTTAATTAAATATTTATTTTAATTTGCAATGTGTTAATTTTCCCCAGGTCTAGGTCTATAGCAAGGGATCTCCTTGCCTTTAACTTGGCCCATGAGATTTCTTACCCCTTTTCTTCTTTTTTTCTTCCCACTCAACTGGCTGAGCAAGGGAGAGTGAAGAAGCACCTGAGTGAGAGTTTAGCTGCTGAGCAAGGCTAACACACCACAGAAACAGTTGGGGGTTTTTTTCAGAGGCACTAGAAACAGAGGGGGTCATTTTACCTGCCATCCAAGAATAACAAGATATTTCACCACAACAGAAGAAAAACATTTCAAAGGAGGTTACTAGCATTTCCACAATACAGGTACCGGATATACTATGTCAGGAAGGCTGTTCTGAATGGTTTGGGTTGAAAAGGGACCTTAAAGCTCATCTAATCCAATGCCCCTGCCACGGGCAGGGACACCTTCCACTACCCCAGGTTGCTCAAAGCCCCATCCAACCTGACCTTGAACACTTCCAGGGATAGGGCATTCACAACTTCTTTGGGCAACCTGTGCTAGTACCTCACCACCTTCACAATAAAGAATTTCTTACTTATATCTAATCTAAATCTACCCCCTTTCAATTTAAAGCCATTCCCCCTTGTTGTATCCCTACATGCCCTTGTGATAAGTCCCTCTACATCCTTCTTGTAGGCCCTATCCAGATTTCTTGGAAGGCTGCTAGAAGATCTCACCAGAGCCTTCTCTTCTCAAGGCTGAACAAGCCCAACTCTCTCAGCCTGTCTCCATACAAGAGGTGCTACAGCCCTCAGCCCTCAGGTTGTTTTCCACTGATTGAAAAATATCAGAAGATCAATAACTGGTTAATATATCAATAACAGAGGCTAGCTGCACTGCAATGGCAAGAGCTGGTGCTTTCCAGAACAACAGCCTCACAGCTTGATTCACTTGTGTAAATGTCAGCAAGCCTAAATTTCTGTTTTGCTTTGTTTTCTTGCTTCAGTCCTATAAAAACTTCTGACAGAATTATGGGAACAATCTGCTAATGTCAGATGTCTCTATAATAGGATTGCAGCAATCCTCTGACGTTACTGTTTCCAGGTTTACAGAATGTTCTTCTTTCTACCTCAGAAAGAGCAAGATTTATTCTAGCACAGCCCAAATACAGGATAGTTACACATACCAAATTCCCTCTGGATGGCACTCTGGCTTAGAAACAACTTTTGCTGACCAGAGGGTAATATAGCAAAAGTATGACTCAGCCATCCTATCTACTAAGTAGAAGCAGTTCCATGAAGCTGTAATCTGCTTTGTCTCTGGAATTAAAAAAAAAAATAAAAATAAAAAAAATTGGTTAAGAAGGTTTTTCACTAGAATTTCTTAAACTATCTTGCCAAAAAGAAACCTCAACATCTTTTGAAATTCTTTCCATTCAGGCGTGTCTTTAATGAACTTCTTTACTTTTCCAAAGGTTTAATCAATCAAATCAGAAAAAAAACCAACCACCTATAGTGTGATCAATACTCATCTTAAACCACTTGGTAATATCCAGCAGGACTGTACCTAAGATTATCCAAACCCCATAGTTTCAAAGGAAGATTTTCTTAATATTTCTATTATATTTCCATATTTTCATTTGTCTGTTTATCTCATGAATTTCAGAATTTTAAAAAAATAATAATAATTTAGACCCTACAAAGAGACTGGAATTCAATTTAAGTTCAAAGCAAATTCTATAAGTTCAGAAACAGTTCTCCTGACTCCATTATTTATCATCTTCCATTCAAGCCAAAGGTCTAACTCAGCTGACGCTTTCACTCAGGTCCTACACGATGGATTGTGGCTTTCAGATTAGTTCTACAGATGTTCCTGCACCAGTCTTAGGTTAAACTAATGCCTAGAAGCACAGCTGGAAAAAAGAGGTGGTAATTTTGAATGAGCTTTGATCTTCACAGAGGCACAAGGTATTTCTGCTGTTTGGAGGTGAAATGTGTGTGAGAATAATTTGCCATTTTATAGTTGATTCAACTAAATCACTTTCAGCTTATCCATGCTGTAACTTCTATGACATGATCCATGATCACAAATCCCTGGGCTCTTAAGCTTTGAAAACATTTTTGAAAATCTCTGCGAGAAGCCTACATTTCATGTCACTAAAAGATCTTAATGCTACTGTTATCAGCTATCTACACAGAAGGAGGAGTTCTCAGGCTTCAATAACTTTCTACTAAGAAGAAATCTCTGATAAATCTGTGATATGTCCATTTCACACCTACTTCAGGCCTAGAAGGGATTTAAGAAGACACACACACACCGCAATGCAGGAAAAGTCATATTTCAGGGCCAAAATTCATTACTTACCTCCAGCCATCAGCTCTGCATCAAGAACAGATTATTAGCAAAGACAAATAGCTGAGAACCTTGCTGTACAGAAGATTCTAAAAACTGAAACAAGTAATGTGGAGTTCCGCGTTAAAGATACATTGTATGATGAGAGGAAGAGGTTTCTGGGCTATGGGCAGAATGATCTGATAACCTCTTCCATAGAATGAGTTTATAGGTTACTACGAGTTATCAAAAATGTTCAGTGCATTTTAAATAGCCAATTTTCCATTCTTAGCATGGAGGTATTGACCACTGACATGCAGAGTTAAAAGCAAGATACTGAAATTATGGCTCAGAACAGGAAAATTTTTCCTCAAAATGATAAGTGGGAACTCTGGATAACCTCCCATCATTTGTGGTGGTGTTGAGGGTTTTTTGTTTGGTTGTTGGTTTTTTCCTAATTATTATTATTTTTTTAATTGATTGATTTAATTTTAATAACATTCATAATTAAAAATTAAAAAACTATATGTTTAATGGTTGATGAGTTCCTGACAAGCTTTGGACACTCTAGGAAACTTCCTAGAGTCAAAGTATTGTCTTTCTTCCCTGAGTTCAACAACAGGTATGGATATAGTATCCCATTCACAGTAAAACATATTACACAGTACTTCCACTAGATTTTAAGAATAGGAAAATAAAAAAAAAAATTAAAAATCACAATAGAAATAGCAATGAAAACTGAGTCAAATTTGCTTTGCATGTGTATCTTAGTAGCTTTCACATATTTGTCATTTATATTTTACTCTACTTCTGTTTATTTAAGTAATTTTTAACTTCTTGGATATGAATTTTTTTCCATTCATTATTAATCACTCTCCTTTCTGCATGGTACTAAGCAATTACTTGGTTAGTTTCAGAAGCCTCTATTTGTGTGTGACGAACTGGTGAAGAAAACTATATAGAAACAATCTTTGCATACTGTTTCAAAAATGACCTGTTCCATTCTCATTCCTTTCTGCTACATGAATCTGCTTCCCAATCCATGCCCAGTGTCTGGACACTGTCCCCTGTATATATACATATATATGCAAATTCTCTTCCTTGATGACATTTTCACTGTGCCAGTGAAATACAGCAGTTCTGGAAGGAAACAATTCTAGGAGGAAGCACATGTAGATCTTAAGTTCTGAGAACAGCATCCAGTAGTGGACAGAATACCAGGAAATTAACACTGGCATCAAGATAATATACACTGCTTACAGTATTTGCCATGCGACAATAATTGAACCTTCAAATTCTTCCAGAAGTCTTTGCTTTATTTCCATTGTACTTGTTAATAAAACAACTAAACATAGTTGATGCATCAAGTCAACTCTGTGCTATACCTCTCAGTTCAAATGGTCAATACAGCATATGAGACGGGAGAAACACAGAATGTAAAATAATCTGCATTAATGGAAAAACTACAGCTTGCATTTACAAGAATGCCTACGAGACAAATGTTCACTGTTCACTGTTTTGAAGAAGGTTTATTCCATTGCAGGAATGTTGCAGCATGTGCAATTAAAAAACATTTTTGTACCATAAGCCTTAAGACTTCTTCCTTTTACCCACCTCTAAGTTCTTGTAAGAGCTCCATTCATATTTAAGTCTGAAAAATTAAATTATAACATGAACAGGAGCTTTAAAAGCATTGAGAGGCAATTCAGAATGAAAGAATTGGTCCTGTTGAATATACAAGGTTAATTAAAATAATGAACTAGAGGTTTTCTCTCTACTAGACCACTGATTAAACTGATAAGAGAATACTGTGCTCATCCTCAACATTGAAGACCTTCCAGGGAACACTGTTCCAAATACAATTCAAAGCTCAAAGAAAGATGCTTCTGAAAAAGAGCTTTTTTTTTATGTTATCATAAAAAGGAATACATGATGGGATAGAATGTCAAGTTCCCTTCCAGAGAGAATATACTGGCTACTTACAGGTCCATTAGTTCTTTAGATATAAACATTGCAGATACACTGACTAGTACTTTAAACCACAGCATTCGCAGAGAAAACAAGCAACAATGAAAATATGGTGAGAATAGCTTAACTTTTTCCTGTGTTACCAATTAGCATCTCCACTTTCTGAGTTTTAAGTCATGAACAGACACCCTTTTGAAAGCCATGTCAGACTCATGGTTTTTGGATTCTGTATTCCTATATGAACTATATGAATTGTGCCACTTTATGATATATAGCAAGTCATACTAGATAATCTCCTGGAATCTCTTCATAACCCTGGAGAGCAATAAGAGCAACATCTTTATGCTTTGGAAAGCAATACCTAAAATAACATAAGCCTTAGGGCAATAAGTGGTATTTCAGTCTCACATTAAAAAACAGTCCTCACCAGTTGTTGACCCATGTTATTGCCCTATGCATTTTATCTCATAAAGCACCCTTTTTAAGCAACTTCCTTCTTCATTAAGCTAAAGAGATTTGTCCAGCTCTCCTAGACACAGTGAGGATAGTTTTAAAGCACTGCCATCATGAAGAGGAAAAAAATGTTATTTGTAAATAAAAAATAAATAGAAGACATGGACTTTGGGGGAAAAAAAAAATTGAAAAAAAGTATCATGGTCTTACTACAAAGAAAGTTACAGATTCCATCTTACAAACGGGTCATGTAATAAGTCTTCGGAACTGAATCAGGAAGAAAAAAAGCTCAATGCTCTTTTCTATACCTCAAATGTGTCTCTTCTTCACATCAGGCCAGAACTTCATTTCCTCAAGACTCTTCACAGCTTTGAAGTAAAAGGTACTGGATACAGCTTTGATTTCCAGAGTTCTGAGTTTATGGTTAGGCAGTCATCTGTGTAATATAAACAAAAGAAAAAAAAATTAAACAGTGAGGCCTTGTAACTTTTTAAAAGAAGTTTTTATACAGTTGACCTCCTAGTGTATTCTCTGTTTATTCAGAAAATTGGTATAAATCATAGGCTCTGAACATCAACTTCCCCTTCATTAATGAAGGGCTGATCCCTCATATCATTAACAGAAAATTCCAGCTGTTGGCCTTGTGTCACTTTCTTCAGATGACACTTCCCATGGGTCTGTGTGTGTCTTCAAATGTTGCACAGGACTGTGGAAGCAGGGAGTCCTCAGGTGATTGCATGAGTGGTTACCACTTCTCTGAGCAAAGTGAAGAGCTGCTGTCTCAGGAACATCACAGTCCCACTGCAACACTGCTGTAGTCTAATCAGCTTTAACGTAGAGCAACCACCATACTCCTAGTTCTGGTGTTTGCTATGTCAGCACCAATTTGAGGGTCTGTGAGCTGTGTAGACCTAGTAGACCCAATTGTAACTGATAAATAATAAAAAGTCATATTTGACAGGTTTTTTTACTTCATGTGACATTTCTAAACAAGACATATCTATACTCAAAATAGCTAAAATTCAGTAACAGTGAAATGTTTAAGACTAGTTTTACTAGCTTTTACTAGTTGTTTTTAATGAGGTAGCTCTGAAGATATTCTGACTCACTTCCTTCCTCCCTTCTCTTCATTCTTTTCCTCCTTTTCCTTCCCTTCCTTCCTCAGCAGCTGAAAGTAAACATTAGAAACATTTCCCTGATATTTCTCCACAAAATCCTTCACCTCTCCCCAGAGAAGAGCTGAACAGTTCAGCTGTCAGGTTTAGTTTATATCCTTTATCCAACAATTTAAAGCAACTACTCACAGTCCCTTAAAGTATAGAAAACATCTTCCATGAGTTCCAATTTTTGGATTCTAAAGTACTCATTCTCTCCTTCTACAGCCAATTCTTACCTCATATCTCTCTTAGCACAGCTATGTTCCTGCTTGGCATAGTCCCAGAAAGCCTTCTTACCCTCCTTGTAAAATTTCACAGACTTCTTAATGAAACCTTCCTAGTTATACTGCTTTAGCTTTTTGTCATGTCCATGCAGACAGACACAAAACTCATTTCTGCTTCTACTCTTCCTGTTGACAAACTCATATCTGGGAAGGAGCAGGTGTAGACACCAGTCTCAACATTTTTTTTGCCGTTCTTCAGGTGCTTTAAACAGAAAGAACAGGAAAATGTCTCACTCTTCCTTTCCTTCACTTCCTGTACTAAAACTGTTCACATCTTATACAGCTCTTATGCTTTCCAAGCTTTCATGATAACAACTACTATGCCAAACATACTTCAGTGAGTAGCCTCTTGCACTAAGACTGTTCTGGCTACACAGATCACAAAGGGACCACCACCACTAACAAAATCTGAGTAAAATGGTCAGAATACAGTTTTCTGTTAACATAGGTCCCACATTAGAGATATCACAGTATTTAAGATGATTTGGGTTTCATGCTAAATCAGGAAAAGAAAAAAAGTTGTAGATTGTAATTCTTTTTCCCATAATATTTAAGGTTGTCAAGATGCAGTTTATCTCAGACAGTTTGAATTGGCTTCAACCAGTATTTCCATGATCCTGACATTCTTTAACATTAGTCTCTGTAGACAGATTCCCCAGCCGGTAATCATTGTGTTCTCAAACTTTCATGACTTGAAGACTAAAACATCTGATGATGCATTGAAAGGTACAATGTCTTCCACCGACATTTAAAGCTCCTGCAATGCTTGGATCTTTCTGCTTTCTATTGTTTCCTCTTTCTGGGGGAATGCCCCTGTAGCAGGAAACTCTGAAGAGACTATTCTTGGAAAGCTTTTTCTGGATAGCAAAGAGGAGCAAGGAGGCATCCTTAGTTTCCATCTCCCAGTGAAGGTGTCTCCAGGTAAAATGTTGCCTTCATATGGCATTTTCCAAGCGAATAATGACTATCAGAATGCAGCTTTGGTTTACTGCAAAGAAGTCTAATGTTTCTCTGCTGGACTAAGAATCATGGACTAGTGGTTTGTTTTCAGCCTAAATTATCAGCTAATTATTATTTCTCAGGCAAGCAATAATCTCTTTCATAATGGAAAGCTTAGAAATACAAAGCAAAGAAAGGTTAATCTCAGCTTGGTGCAAGCTTTCTCCCTTCTCTAAGAAGTCCAGAGCCTCAAGGATTTAGAAAGGCCTTGAATCAGAGATTTTCATTTACCTCTCTGCTATAATCCATTTAAAAAGTACAGTTGCAAACCTGAATGATTGTTACTTTAAGGACAGCAGTCTAATAGAGAAATGGTGACAGGCAAGATAAAACAGAAAGACAGAGAAATAGCAGTGCTGGCAAAACTGAGGCAAAGTCATACGAAAAAACGCAATTTGCCCAGGAGAACAGTAAAATATATGACTTTGGTTTAGCTGATAGCAGTAGCCAGGAGATATTTTCCAGAATTAATTCCACATTGAATTTAATCTAATACTTTTCATCAATCAAGAATATAGATATTCATTTCTACTTTCATTTTAAAGTACTGCACCAAACAGTAGCCTGAAAATATGCCAGTATGGACTGCTCATAGTTGGTTGATTTGGGGGGAAGATAGTAGTGTCCTTCCTTTCTGTGAGTCATTAGTCTCTGAGCAGGAGGCAACACTGCCTTTCTCACAGAAGGCAGGAAACTGAAGTGACGGTGGAAATCCTGCCTGCTGGGTTTTGGAGCTTCCTGTTTCCCTGCTGCGTTAAGCAGAGATGCTGGAGAGACTCATGCTGAGTAGAGCAGCTGATCACTAAGGCTATGTGTGCAATGCAGGGTATATGTGCCTGCAGCACGCTGCCGGGCTGAGGCTGAACACCGAGGGAGATGCCCAGAGTGCTGATGGTCCACCTGTCTGCAGAATTCACTGCACAGCCAGCAGGGTTTTATTGGGTCCTCTCACAGTCTGCTTTGACTATCTGACCCCACTACTGAGTCTGGGTGGAACTACACCCTGCTCTGGGGAAGAAAAAGTAGTAACACATCATAGAATCATTAGTTAGGGTTGGAAATGACCTTAAGGTCATCTAGTTTCAGCCCCCTGCCATGGGCAGGGTCACCTCATACTAAACCATGTCACCCAAGGCTCTGTCCAACCTGGCCTTGAACACCACCAGGGATGGAGCATTCACAACTTCTCTGGGCAACCCATTCCAGT
>JANHGB010051313.1:0-59172 GCA_026283785.1 Coracopsis vasa
TGGCATCCCTTCCCTCCAGCGTATCAACCGAACCACACAGCTTGGTGTCATCGGCAAACTTGCTGAGGGTGCACTCATCCCACTGTCCATATCACCAACAAAGATGTTGAACAGGATCAGTCCCAACACAGCTTCTGAGGAACACCACTCGTTACTGGTCTCCAGTTGGACATTGAGCCATTGATCACAACTCTCTGCGTGCGGCCATCCAGCCAGTTCTTTATCCACCGAGTGGTCCATTCATCAGATTGATGTCTCTCCAGTTTAGAGACAAGGATGTCATGCAACAGTATTGGTCCGTACTGTCTCTTGCCATCACTGATAAATATGTGAACATGCTCAAGTTTTCTCTAGTGAAAGATGTCTGCTGGAAGAAGATCTCGCATATCTCTGATTTCTCATTAGGCCTCATTCGTAAGAGATTATGAGATCGCAGAACTAGGTACTACAGCAATAGGAGTACTGCTTTAAAAAAAGAAACAGGACTTTTATAGTTTTATTAATGAGCACATAAATAGAAATGCCAGTTAAATTGCCTATGTGACTGCCTCTTTGCTACATAGTAACCTTAATTTACAGATTTGTTTCTTTAAAATCATGTGTTGGGGGAATGCAACATGGTGTGCAGATTTTGAGGCTTAAGAGATTGTCATTAAAGCTACTATGCTGTACTTAGTTATTTATTTCTTGCTCAGAGTGATCCAATCAATAATAGAACAAAATCAAATACAACTCTCTTCCCTCTGAGGAAGAAAAGACAAGCTAAATAAAGATATCCAGGAGAAAATGCCAGCAAACGACATATTGATTTCCAGCAAAGGAGCAAAGTGTAAATGAAAAATATTCTTCTGACACAGTTATTAAGTGCAAGCTAGCGCGCAAAGAAAACCCATTTACTCTTACTAGAGGCTGAGTCTTCAAAGGGCAGCTGATTCATCTCAGATCATTTGAGTCTCTAACTTTCTGAAACATAGGCTTCCCTTTACTAAATGTAAAGGATTTTTGTGTACTTAGGCTTTGCTTTGAGAATGTGAAATGTTTACTAAAATCTAATTTTATGCCAAGTAAGCATAGATGTTTTCTTCCCATTTTATAGCGGTATAAATATGAGGAAAGGAAGCAATTTTCCTGACATCAGACAGTGAATTTATGACAATGTCAGGAATGTAAAATCAAGTAACATGAGGGCTGTGATTCAATGTCCTTGGCAATTTGGACTGGGGCAGTTTAAGAAGTTACTGTTCCTCAGTGGTCTGTCCTGCCCTTCTGTTGGTGAAGTAGGTGTTCTCCAGCAAGTGTCGTTCATAGCCCAGCATATTAATGAAATTATCTCTGTGGCAGTTTAACACATCAGACTGCAGCCATAGGGCTAGAATACATGCCATCAGGATGCTAAATTTTGGCAATAAGATGGCTTTTTCCTACATGTCTCTGGGAATCTTTACTCAGCTTTTGCTTCCTGAGTGCTGCTTTTAAGCAGATGCTGATAAGTGGGGTAAGTTGAAGCTTGTGCTGCCCAGTGCATTTGTCTGGTTTTCAGTTCTTCTGAGGGGGATCGTGACATGGGGAAGACCACTCTGAAACTGTTTTCAGAGCATTTCCATTTGAATATTCTTGGAAATGCATTGGAAAACAGCACTGTGTAGATTGATGTGATTTTCAGAAAGTCAGACCCCTGAGCAGAGCCTGAATTTCAGAAGTCTTGTACTTCCTGCAGCTCTCATTGTTTTCAGGGTGGGAGTTCTTGTGGGCTCTGCTGTAGTGGCTTAATTTTTAGGATTAAGCGATGTCATTCATTTAGTTCATGATGGGTACACCTAGTGTACCTTTCTTAAGGAGTTTTCAGCTGCATCACCACCAGCTGCATAACTGGGGTTATGCTTAAACAGGGCTGATGGTTTCTCTTTCTGTTTCAAGTGATAGGTTTGTTTCAGTAAGAAAAATATAATAAGAAAGAGGAAAAAGCTATATCAAATGATGAAAAAGGACACTCGGTGTGAAAATTTTACCCCTCTGAAACTCCAAGAGGAAGTATATTCAGATAATTACTTCAATATATAGAGACACAACTTTCATCTTCAAGGTACTTCTTTGGAAGCAAGCAAATGCATGTGGAAAGGAGCAATAGCTTAATAAAGGACAGAAAAGAGTCTCCTCTCATGCCAAAGCTGCATCTTTTGTGTTTAAGCCAAGAAATTATATTTTACAGTCCAGTTCAGAACTTTTGCAAATCTTGAGGGTTGCACTGAGTAATTTGGAGAAGGACTTGCCGGTTGATCCTTTGCCAGATCAAGATGAAAGGAACACTGTTCTACTGGGAAAGAAACAGAAAAGCAAGTGGCTGTGTGCTTATATAATCAATAAACAACCAATCTAGGTTCCTGGAAATTAATTTTTTTTTTTATTTAGCTCCTAAATAGTATGCAATTTCTTCAGGCCAAGAAATAAATTGAAAGGATTTAGAAGGATTTGCTTATCAGCAAAACACCATGTAGCATTACATTCCTTCTGCTTTTGGGAAGGTACATTGAAGTTAGGTTAAGCTGCTGTGGTTCAATACTCCTCTTTCCCCTGTCAGGATGTCTTGAACAACAGGCAGATTAATCCTCCCTACTTCCTTTTTTCCCCTTTTTGCCCTCCCTTCTTTCTTTGCCCTCTCTTCTCTTTCTCTCTCTGCTCACACTCCCTCACAACATCACCTTTACCACTGCCAGCAGACGGAGACAAAAGGCAGGAACATGATTTTTCCCCATAATCTTTGCACAGTTTAGGAACAGAACAATGTTCCTGAAATTTGGCATCAAACCTGGTCAAGAATAGGCAGACTTTACAGTCTTAGTGCATTATTGATTCTATTGAGACAGGCTTTTGGTTTTCAAAAGACTAATTCAGCTTTCAGGGTTCTTTTTAAACATGACTGCCCATGACTCTATTGTATTGACATACAATTGGGGAGATTATTATTTGCCTTCTCTTACTTAACTGGCTAGTTACTTAATCTCTTGTCTGCCACAGTAATGGACAAATGACTGATTTAGTTAAGGAGTAGCTCTCTCATGATCCCTACTTAATGATACAGTTTGACAGCAAATCAGCTTTTATGTCCAGCCAGGAACACACAACCAGGAAATGCACTTTTGCTGGGCTACTGTTGAAGGGTACATGCCTGCTGGTTACTTAAGTCATTGTCCTGGGAACATAACCTGGATTTGTTTCCGTGGGCTGAACAGGTCTACAGCAATGATACCTTCTTACTCTGAGCACAACTAGCTAAAAGGCTGTGCTGGATCGCTTTACTGCCTGCTGTGGAATGACAGAGGAGAATGCATATGATGTGTTTCCATTATATAGAGATGGAGAGGATGCAAACACTGAATTGTTTTAGAATTAATTAGATCGGATTGAAGCTTTATGAGGTGAGTTCTTCCCCACTCGGGTGTATAAATTAATGATATAAATACCTGAATGGCTTAATTTCAGGACTGGTGGTTTCTGGCACTTTCTTGGGAGACTTCTCCATAGTTAATAAAGATTACTATTAACATCTTTCTTGCTGGAAGTAATCCTAATTTTTCTTTTGTTTTCATTTTATCCACTACTTTTTTGAAGCATCCTAAATAGCTCATCTACCTTCTTGATGTTTATTATACCCTTTTGACACTTTTGTACATTTTAGTCCTTGATAAAACAAGCTCCGATGTTTAGTTTTGCTAAGCCTGTCTCATTCATATATCTCTCCAGTTTTTTCATCTTTTCTGTGGCTCTTCTCTGAATTGCCTCCAATTACCCTAAATCTTTGGGACTGAATTGTCCAAAACTAAACATAATAAGCTATGTTCTCTTGCTGTAAATTGTGTAGCCTGGTTGAAATCAATGCCAATTTAAACCAACAGAGGATTTGGTCCTCTGGTTTTTGTAATCACCTCAAATGAACTATATGAAGAAAAATTACTAGTTTCATGTTCCTTGATGCCTTGCCTCTGCAGAGGCAGACACAACCTTAGCACCAGTGTGTGTGGGTGCAAAGGGCTTGCAGGTCTTTGTGTCTGCACCATGATAAGAAAATACATGTTGTACTATCCAGTGCTAATGGGTTGGAGAGGATTAATACCCTTTAGCAACACATAGCAGATCCAGGAATCTCCTTAGAATTTTATGCCATCTCAAATTGCAGCTTCTTTTGTAATACCTCATTATGATTTTCACAGCATTTCTAATATCTTCTCATTTGTATACAGATTCTTTCTATCTGTATGTAGTAGCTCGAATTTGTCTAGGCTGAGTCTCTCAATGAACTCCAGGGTATTTTACAAATAAAGATTAAATAGAAAGTGAGATAAAAAATATAAGGTGTAGAAAGGACAGGTGAAGGATTCCCATGTAATTAGAGTAGTGTGAACAGAATGAAAGTTCTTTAAAAAGCTTGGTTATCAATGTACAAAAGATTGAGGTAGTCAAGCTAGAAATGACACCTAATGAGACAGACACTTCCTCTGCTATCTCCTTTTGGCAAGGCAGCAACTGCCTTGAGCATGTTCTTTGCCAAGAAACATCATGGTTTCTGGAAGACAGAACAGCATCACAAACATTTTGCCATTCTGGGATATTATCCATACTGTATGCTGTTACGCATAAAAGACAAGTACATTGTCCATATCCCATAATAAATTTGAGATACTCAGAAAATATAGCATTATGGAAACAGTGGAGGGAGTCAAGTGGCTGGGTTTAGGAAAAGTTTGTTGAATTTCAGCTCTGAACATCTTAAGTGTGAAAGGCAAATGTACTGCCTAGATTAATACAAATATATTTCTCCACTGTTGAGAAGCTATTTGTGCCTGGCATTTTGCAGTTGTCATATTTCAAGAAAGATTGCAAACTGTGGTTCCTTGGTGGCAAAGAGATTTAAACTTCTTTTGCAACAAAGCATTTAAATTTACTTTTCAAATAATAGTGTTGAATTGGAAGTAATGTGTACAGTGTGCAGATGAGTTTCAAGCAAAAGGCTATCCTGCTTTACCAAGTGAAGCAACTACCAAGTATGTACTTTTGAAGGAATTTGTCTGGGGTTTGAATTTATGTGTCCTTGTCTTTTCTCTCCCACTAAAAGTGAGAACTCCATCATTCTTGGGTGCGTTATTTATAATTTCATAAAGCTGTTCTGTGACAGGACTTATTTTACCCTGTGTGCTTGATGGGACTAGAAAATCGGTTAGTGATGAATTGTGATGGAAAGTACTGAGATCAAAAATACAAGATAGGAAGTGGCAAGACAGCTTATTGTACTTATCTTTTCTGTAGTTTCTAGAGATCTCATTAATGACCTTGTATCTTCAAATACTGGTACACCCAAAGAGCAAGGTGTCAAAAAAAGGCTTTGCATTTCAGAAAAGGAAGATTCAGCACCTGCCATTTTGTGTATAACAAAGGGCAAAGGCTATGGATCTGACACATGAATTAGGGGTTTGAGCACTTGGAAGACTGGACAGAAATGGAATCATCTTGAGCAGGTCTTGCCATGCCATCCCAACTTTCCTTTCGCTTTATATCCCACACCAGTAAGTACAGTATAATGAACAAAGATGTAGAACCATCACGGTGGCAAGATTGAAGAGGCCCTTAGAGTGAATAATTGGGAGGAGGTGATTACAGAACTAATAATTCATGGGAAGGAGTGGGGAGCCAATTCAGTGAAATTGAAAAAATTTGGAGGTAAATATGCCCATAAATCCTCCAGGGTGGACTCAGAGTTTAGCACTTTCTCCTACCCTGGTTTTATTCCAAGGCAATTTCATTAAACACTGGAGAGAGGGAGAGAAAAAAATAATAATATAAATGCCATAAGAAATCTTTCAGAGGAAGGAATAAAAAGGGTTCCTGCCAGAGAGAGATTTTATTGAAAGTTATTATAATACCTATCTTTAGTTTTATGGCCTTTAATACAGGGCCAAGTAATTTCAAAGCTGGGATTCTTTAAAAATGAAATACATATTTTAAAATAGTATGGTATGAATTATTATTTTTAATATAGAGTATAGCTAATATATCAAATAGAAAAATATTTTCTCTTTCATGTTCTTTCCAATGAAAACACAAACATCATTTCCATCATAGTATACAGAGAAGTTTTGTTACTATCATGGTGCCTGTTTAGCATTTACCACCTCTAGATCACTGGGCAGACATTAAAGAATTAATCTGTTTACATCCCCTGGGGGCAACAGGCAAGTATAATCAACCCCATTTCAAAAATGGGGAAAGGGAACCAGAAACAGAATAGCTGGTTTTACTTGCTGCCTCACAGGGTGAGCCATTTCTGATGAGAAGAAATTGTCTTAATGGAGAGATTTCTAGCATTGCTGCTCACTAGCCTCTCCTGTCTTGTGGAAGCAGCAAGGTCAATAATCATCTGTTGAAAATTCTTAGCTCCAGGACAGTTTTGAAAGGTACAGATTCCAGTTACAAGAAGTTATGGTCTTCTGGAGGTTTCTGTGGTCAGGAATTTGCTGCTCTTTCTCACTGAAATAGCTTTATTCCCGCAGGATGATTCAGATGTTGATTCTGAGCATAAGGTGCATGGAAAACCAATAAGTGATGGGACTAGAAAATCAGTTAGTGATGAATTGTAATGGAAAGTACTGAGATCAAAAATACAAGATAGGAAGTGGCAAGACAGATTACTGTATTTATCTTTTCTGTGATTTCTAGAGATCTCGTTAATGACTTTGTCTTAAGTCTAACACCACTTTTGGAGGTTTTTCTCGGTTTTGAACCCTCATTTTTATACATATGAAATCAGCAGCATGGGACAAACAGCAATCACAGATCAAGAAAAACTGGAATATCAGGGCAAATAGCATGCAGTGGAGATGGGAGAAAAGGTCAGAGATTAATTGATAGAATCTGGTTGGAACCAGTCACAAAAAAGTGCAGATAAGGGTCAGAGTTGGCAGGGTTGATGAGTATTGCACATCACGCATTTGCATTTTGTCCAGGTCTGGCTGACTGTGCCCTCCTTTGTTCAGAACCAACACAAGCTGCATGAGGATTTTACAGAAGGAAATTTAGAACATATATCTAAGAATGCAGCATAAACATGTTGCATGTGCTGTCCTTAAGATGGAATTGGATGGGGATATAATTAAATGGGAAACTGATCAAGAAGATAAACAAGGACCAAGCTTCATGACTTTTCAGCTCCTGCTCAGAATTCATCTTGGCTTCAAAATTCTTCATCCCCCATGTTCAGGATCTGTGAGAGTGGCTGGAAGGCCACAGAGGCTCACCAAAGCCAGCACTCTGCAGCTGCCCCTGGCTATGTGCAGGACATCAGGGAGAGAGTCCTGATCAGGACAATGGAAATAGTGATAGATTTTTCTTCAGTGTCTGTGGGACAGGGACTTCCCAAGCTAGATATAGGGTATTTAATAGCTCTGGATGAATGTTTTTGCCTTTAATTTGGCTGATCACTTCTGGGTTTTTTTGTAGGCATGCTACCTCTCTGGTTTCATATGATGCCCCTAATGAGCAAGAGGATTAAAAAAAAAGGAGTTATAAAGGAATTCTGTATTCTTTACAAACACTGAATCACATTATCGATTCTATTGGAGCTGATTCCAGGTTTATATTGCCTAAAACCCTGTGAGAGTGGTAAGGCACTGGAACCAGTTGCCTAGAGAAGCAGCTGTGGCTGCCCCATCCCTGGCAGTGTTCACGATCAGGTTGGATAGGGCTTTGAGCAACCTGTTCTAGTGGAAGGTGTCCCTTCCCATGGCAGGGGCGTTGGAACTAGATGATCTTTAAGGTCCCTTCCACCCCAAATTATTCTGTGAACCTATTATTCTATCATTCTGTAAGCAAATGTGGAAGTGGATATGTATAGCAGCTGATAAGTGACAACCACACATTGTTATAACTTTTATGTTTATTTCCTGCCTAAAGCAAATCATCACTATTCTATGAGACCTTACATGTGAATTGTCAGATCTTCAACTAGGAGCAAAATTCATATGTTCTAAATTCAACATGGAAATCAAAACCAATTACTCTTTTACAAATACTTTAGACAACTGTAATATAAATGTCTGGTTTTACTAGCTACATTTCACCTGCTTAAAATATTTCTTGCAGTATAGTTTTGTTGACTTATTGGGCTAAATTACAGTGCTGCAATTAAAAACTAGTATCTTTCTACTCAGGGACAGCTGCATTTCACTGTTGGAGGATGTGATCACTGTTTGTATAAATTATAAAGTGATTTGGTGTCCTTTGGAATAAATAATGCTTTATAAAATATACATTACAGTTCCAGAAGAATTGTAGAAAATAAACTTCTATTTTGTGCATTCCTCCTTTCTGGACCTCTCACTGAACAGACAACTTTTAAAGCCAGTTTGTCGGTCTTATTTTTCTTTCTTAGTTCACTCTAAGCCACTGAATCAGGAGTGAAGGAACGCTAGGTTCAATCTGATATTTCTGGCTGACTGCTCCGTTCTGGTTTTTTCAGAGTACAGAGAAGGGAGAGCAAGGAACTTCTGGCAGGGGACAGACGGACTTGATATCACTAGGTCCACAGGAAGCTAAAGAAAAGGCTGAGACCTCAGAACACTTACACAAAGAGAAGAGGGAGCATGTTTGAGACAGCCATAGCAGGCATAGGGATGTAAAGGAGACCTTATTTAAGGCTGGAAAGTCTTTTTAGAGTGCTAAAGTACAGTGTACTGAGGTACAGCTGCCCTGCTCCTGAGGAGCTGAGATTTCAACAGCGCTTCCTGCATGGTGAGGAACATTTTAGTTGTTTCGTTCCAGGAATCATCCCTCTGATCCTACTGCTCAGCAGAGTAGGCAGCTCTCTGCAAGGAAAAGTCGTTAAGGGAGACAATTTCGGCAGAAACCATGGTTTCAGCCAAGGCTGCTGAGCTGGGCTAATTTTGTATTGTGTGCAGGAGCATTGCAACCTGTGTCTAGAGGCTGCCATAGACTCTCCCTAATGGTCTGCATTACTAATTCAACTAATTGTAGCAATTAAAGGCAGGAGATGCTGCTGGGAAGAGATGCCGGTACACTTCTCTCTAACATGCTGCAGTACATGCTGCTCATTAATTAGACAAGCAGGAAAAATAAAAAAATAAGTAAAATATCACCAGCTGAAATGCAAAGGAATGTGCTGAAATCTTTGAGGGTCATGAAAAGTCATAGTTTGGTTTAAACCTTTCAGAACCAGGCTTTCCAGCCTGTCAGCCCTGTCACAGCCACTTCCCTGTTCACTTGTCAAGCAAGCAGGTGAGGTTGCATGTTGGGCATACCTGGCACATGCAGCAGTTCTTCATCATGCAACAAGCTGGTTGCACAGATATTTACTATGTGAGTAAATACAAAGGATTCCCAGCCCAAGAAGAGGTGCATTAGGAGAGCAGGAACTGTCTCTGCCTCAGAATGATGCATCTAGCAACACAGCAAAGAGTACTGCTAGCTGCCTGGGTGATGCATATTATCTGAGTCTATGTTTTTCTTTGCAGAAAGCATGTTCAGCTTGAGCATGCCTCATATGTAAGTCTCTCAGTAAGTGCCTTCTGGCTGGCCCTACATGGTATTGGTGTTTGTCGAGGAGCCCAGCATGTTCCAGCCGGACTCATATACTTTGGCTGTGGGAGGAGAGTTTGCCAGCCAAGCAGGTGTCATAGCCTGCTGTACTTACTGTGTTCAACAGCACAGCATGGTTCGCCTGCTAAACTAAAGAGTCTGGCAGGCATGCCACACCTGAGCACACCTGAAATACTCAACAGGATAAGTACTATTGCTCCAACAGGAGATTCCAGCTCTGTGGAGGGCACATTTACACAGGCATATCTAGAATGCTTGGCACAAATATTTTTAAAGTTCTGAAATTCTGAAAATTCTGAAACATTTTTTTTTCCTAGGGTACTTAGCTGCCTCTGTACCAACCTCTTGACTTGCAAGTATCTTATATTTTTTTCTCTCTGTTCTGTTTCCTTCATTCCTTTCCTTCACATGCCAGACAACGGATGACATTGTTTCATCAGCTGAATGTTCCAGTGATGATGAAGATTTCATCGACTGTGAGCCCAGTACAGGTAAGTCAGGTCAGTCTTGTTTTGCTTGCTTTCTGATTTCATTTGCAAAAAACAATGCATACATATATTTATATGTGTGTGAATGTATACATATATAACTATATATGTATATATATGTGTCTATATGTGTATATATATACATGTATGTATATATACACTGTATATAAAATAAAAATTATACAGCCAAGCATCAGATCCCATGGACTTGGCAACAGCAAAACACAGATATGTAGTCACTATGTTGTTAATATGAAGTTGTTTGCATGGAAAGCCAAACTTCCTGAAAGTGGTCCCAGCTAATTAATAGTTCACATGTTTGTAGTAGTTACTTCACTGACACAGTGGGAAACAAAAAATACCAATGTGGCATGTGACAAATAATAAAGATTTATGAGGTGGGGAGGGTGAATATTTAAAAAACAGAAGAGAAATGAATGTGAAGCAATAATGAGTTATTAGCATTATTTAATCTTTGTTAATTGCTCTGAAGATGGACTATAAAAAGATATATTTGTCCATGGGATTTTGAATACAGTTAACATGGTAATGTATTTGTACTAATTTTGTTTCCTGTGAGCCCAAAGAAATTGGGGACCACCAAAACATAGTTCAAACATAACAAAATTAGTAGTAATTCTTGCCCTGTTACCTGCAGTGATGCTTCAAAATGTATCCATTAAAGAGTCAGAAGGACTGGCCATGTGGAACTGACTCAACTTCTCCCTTTCAGATACATTTTGATAAATTGATGGCTTTTCTTTCTGGTGAGATATATGATGTGATATCCAGCAGGCAACTGCAGTCAATTTTATTTCTTACAGGCTTTTTCAAGTCTTCTTTTTTGAGGCTTGCCATGAGTTAAGCATTTCTATAATAGAGAACAGACATCATCGAATTTCTGTGTACATTTAAAAGAAAAAGAAGAAATTTGGTTAGAATTTTTTTGTTGTTAAAAGTGAAACATGTAAATAGTTTAGGGTTGCGAGATTTTTTGTTTTGCTTTGTTTTGTTTGGTTTTGCTTTGGTTTATTTGGGCTGATTACATTTTTTAAAAAAAAAAATCCCAAGAAAGCATTAAAATCTTCCATTTCTAGTTTCCTGAAGCTATTTGGTTAATACAATAATAACATTAAAATTCACCCAAGGCTAGTGCTTTCATATTTCTTTTCAATTTGTCATACTGTACCTGCATTTCTGGTAGAACTTGGTCCTGCAGTAACCTGACATTGGTGTTGCCCTGTAGCTGGGAACTTCCACTCATATTCTTGACTCCCCTGTGATGGCAAGAAAGACAGCGACACAACAACTAATGCTAACAGATAACTGAGCCTACTCCCATCTCTTTTTTCTCAGATCTCTATGAGTTTTTCAACTCCCCATGTGGCAGAAAAGTAATCCAAATAATACTTGATTGTGAAGCATAAATAGTGTGGGTACTTGGATTTTAAATAAAAGTAGTAATTAAATACCAGCACAGTGATTATCATGAAAGTGAGGCATGATATTAATAGGACTATGCTAAAAAGGCTAACGTACCACCACTGGTACGCAAGTGAATGGATAGGAATCATTTTATTAAAGCTTCACTAACATTTCAAGACTTTATTATTATTCTTATTGCCGAGTATTTCAGCTGAAGGAGGAAATGAGATCTTGTACATTATTGTCATTTATGTTTCAACACAGAAATAACAATTACTTCAATGGCTAGAAATGGTAATAGCAATGTTTTCAGCTTGTGCTGCCAGTGGAAAAATCAGAGTTTGAGGAGAAATTTGGTAAAACAGATGTTTAGCATGAAATTTCATAGTGCTTTGGAGCAACATTTCCAGACTAAAAATGCCTCTTTCTTGACAGAGTTAGAAATTTAATGCTACAAATAGGTACACACTAGATTTGTAAAGATGACTTGCCTTTAAAAATCCTGCTAAAGATTACAGTTAGCAGCTGTACATGCCTACAGATAGTTGAATATCTGCTGTGTAAAATAATATGATTTGCTGAATATCTGCTGAAGGTACTCTTCTAAACCACTACACATTCTTGAAAATTTCATCTAGTATCTTTTATCGCACCCTACTCCTCCTTCATAGGATGCTGGTTCGCATAAGCCGCTGAAATCCAAATCTTTTCTTGGTAATTACTGTGGCATTGAGAATAAAAGTTAGCCTGATTATAGGTTACAAAGGTTTCCTAGATGGTCCTTGCTGATGAAATTTACGCTTCTAGATTTTGAGACTTCCTGCTCTCAGAGGTGCTGGTGTACAATGTAACCAGAATGAAGATGGATATGCAGGTCCTTTTTGCCTCCAAAACCATAAACTTACCTCATTCCATCATAATAAGAAGGGAAAGTAGCTGGTTTATGGTGCTCCTCATTTAGGTTTCTTTGTCTATCTTACTGTCTCCATCCCCAGTGCATCCAGGCAAGGTGTCTGTAATACAGCCAGTATCAAAACGCTCATGCAGCCCATTCCACTCTGAAGCATTAAAGCAATCTGAGCCAGCTTATCAAAATCCAGTTGAGCTGGCTTGGCTGAACATTTGCCTTTACACTTCACCAGCCAACTCAGGATTCTGTCCATACACCAAGATCTGGTACCTAAACGTATACATCATGGAAAGAAAAGATTCTGATTATCTTGCTGGTATTTTCATGTGTGTGGGGTTGGATTTATTTTTTTTTTTTTAATTGAACCTACTTGAAGTTGCTTCATCCTATTCTGTTGGTAGATCAATGTATTTTACGCTGCCTTCTGACTTGCCTGATCCCTTTTTCAGCAAATTGAAATTTAAGTGACATAACCCAGCACAACCTCTTTTTTGTTGCTCTGATAATGTGTAGCTTTTAAAGCTCTTGAGTTTCTGCCAAGTGCCAGGACTTGGTCTTCCATCACCCTCAGTGCCATGGTCCAGTAATGCAAAGGTTACTGAACTCACTGCTGCAGATGTGAGATATGATATACATCACTATGAACCTGCTGTGAAAGTCAAGAGGAGGGCAGCAGATAACGTTGCTTGGCAAATAAAAAGCTTTCAGGTTTCATATGGATCAGAATTAAATCCCAAGATCTGAATATATTACTTTGGTCTCGATCCTGGATCAGATGCAGTACCCTACAGAGTCCTTTTGAATACTGGTTTTGCTGTACTCAAAGATAGTTCAAAAGACAGAAAATCATGTCCTCTTTGAGGCTAAATATCATATGAGAGCCAATTGCATGGTCTTACTGCCTCTTAACTCTGTTGAAACCAAGACCTGAATCTCAGTAATCAGACGATCTCTATCTGGACACTTGCATCTCTTTAAAAGAAGATGGTGTAAAGGCTGTTTCCTCACTGTGCTCCCCTCAGGATTTTCCTGGCTAGCTTGTGACACTCACTGTATCAGTCCAGCTACCACTCTTCCAAAACTGATTTCTGTTGGGATTTCTGTAGATCCCGTTGTTTAGAAGCCAGAAGCTGCCACAGTACCTGTCCTAACTGAAGTAGCTTACAGACATCCCTTATGGACACATATGTATACATAAGGAATTATTCTCAAACATGGTAGTGACAGCTGTGAATCCAAACCCCATCTGTATTTTATATAATGAAAAAGAAGCCATTGCAGGTTTAGGGATAAAAATTACTTGCTATTTATCTTATTGCAGACAAGCCTAGATACACTTAGAGATCTAGAACTCCTGGAATGGCTTACTGTAAATGATACAGAGGGCATAAAACTGCTCATCTGCCCTGAAGAAACATTTACTTACAGATGAGAGCAGTCACTCTCTTATCTCTATGGAAATATCACTTGTCCCAGTACATGTTCAAAAATCTTCTGGTTTCTGAACCAGAAGCGTCATGCTTTTCTCCAGTATGAGTACAGGGCTTTCTTCTGGCCTGTTCTGGGGAGATCTAAGGCTCAAATATTCAAGTTCTTAAAAGCTGAGGCCAGGGTCCGGAGCCTGTGCTTTTGAACACAGCCATGTGGTAGTGTTTTGGTCACTCAGCAGCTCTCACAGAGTGAAAGGTTTGTAAGGGAAATATCTTTCCTCCTAACTAGGAAGCACAGTGCCATCATGAAGAAAGCAAGCACTTATCTGTTTCCAGTCAAATGAGGAGCACCCCAACAATCTGATCTTATTGATGGTCTTGGCAGTCGTGAGGTAATGGTTGGACTTGATGATCTTAAAGGTCTTTTCCAACCTAGTTGATTCTATAATTCTATGATTCTATTGGGATTTCAAAACCCTGAGGATTATAGTTATGCTTTCCTAACAGCTGCTGTCTCCTCATGCCACTGCCGTTGTTACTGTTAAGCATGTCCATTAGTGCAGTGCTTTGGCACAAAGCAAGTTGGTTGCTGGTGGCTGGGCAACTGATCTGGATCATAGCCAAGCTGCTCATTGCACTACTCAAAACAGTAAGACCCAAACACTCACTAGTTAGCCTGTTGCCCATAATGCGATCCCTTGAAATGGACTGTAGGGCCCTAATCCTAGCTCCCTGGTTTGACACAGCCTACATTTTCACCTGGTGCAGTTGTCAGCTTTCCTTTCCTATTAACCTAACAATTACCTAGGTGATTTTTTCCTAAGAAATTTATTCCGTGTTTCCCAAAAGGCTTCATACATGATAAGGTTGGCATTACTGATAAGCCTTTCCCGTGAGTGACTGGAGACAGCAATAGAGATGCCAAAATCTATAGATCTTTGCACTGGAAGTTACACAGTGTTTTGTAGCATATACCCGTACACAGGCGATACATATTCTATAGGTATGCTGTCTGTATATATAATTTATTGGCCTCTACCCATCCACTTCAGCCTCCTGATTTATGGGATAGGTCAGTCAAGCTTCCACCCAGGCAAGCTGCAGAACCAGGTACCTGCAGGCTGCCTAGGTCAGAGATTTATTTGTGGAAAACAAGCAGGATCTCTCTTCCAAGAGCCTACAAGCAGCCAGCACAGTACAAAAAACGCTGCTGGAAGTGAAGAAACCTTAACTGAAGAAACAAAGAGAAGTGCTAATTTGGCTCTTGTCCTGCATAAACTGCATCAACCTTCTCGAGGGTAATTTTCATTGCTCTCCTCAGAGAAACGTCTGCCACAAATCCAGTGCCCAGTTAGTCTCTCCCTCTGTCGAGCAGGAGTTCTGCTCTGTTTCTCATGCTGTGAACAAGAAATGGCCTTGGGTGCGTACCTCAGAGCACACAGAGAAGTATGCTTCCCATCTCACAGGCTGAATACGATACAAACCTGTACGAGCGTGTCCTCAGTTTGGTGCTTAAACCACAACAGAGGGGAATTCATCCAGAGCACTTCCCAGGGTAAAAATGGTTGTGACACTTGTTTGATGGAATTTCCTAGCTACGGTCTTACAGCCAAAACAACTCCAAATGATCAAGTTTTACTAATCAATCATGCAGATGACTTACAGGAATTTTTGTTTTCTTATTTTATATTAGGAATTTATACTGATTTTGGTTTTCAGCTTATTGATCTTTTTTCCTATGTAAGCTCCAAGGGTCCCACCCATGAGGATATTTTACCTATATATGCGCTATATATAAAGTGTGCATATATATCTATGTGTGCATATGCTATAGTAATAAAAGACCGATGTCAGCAGTAGCCCCTATCATCCAGTCACATGTTTACACAGAAATTCATGCCTTCATCTAACCCTGGCATCCGCTGGCGTGAACAGATGCATGATACTGTTACTTCCTGGTGAAAAAAAGCACGTTAATTTCTTTTTTGTTACAGCTTTTTCTTTCTTCCTTTTATTTATTTGTTTACTTTTAATTGATAGTTTCATCTACCAATTAGCCTTGGGGTAGGGTGGGGCAGGGAGAACAAAAAAATTATACAGGTATATCCATCGGTATATACACACATACTCTGTGTATATATAGATAGATATATACATTGTATATATTTGAAGAACATTTTCTGTCACCTCATCTTGTGCCGCATGAATTTTTGGTGATTGATATTTTGGTTTCTTTTATATTTCTTTCCTTTAGTTTTTTTGGGGGCTCGTAATGGTGCCATACCGCTATTTTTTAATTTTTTAAATCATTGCTGTACTTTTCAATTTATATTTTTGGAGTTCTTCCAACAAAATAATGGTTCGGTCATCTCAAGAAAGAGATATAGATCTGCAAATCAATAAAGGCAACAAAATCTTTTCTTGCCATCCTTGAGAAATCCACGTTTTCAGACATCCCAAGAAAGTTGTGTGCATAAGAATGAAAATTCTCACCCTCCTTTCCTTTTATTTACCCTTCTCCCTACCCTTTTTTAAACTTCTGCAAAGTCTCTATCCCGTCTTTCCCCTTTTCCATTTTTTTTTTTTTTTTTTTTAAATGAGTTCAGAGGAAAAAACACCCAGAAGGAACAAAAAGGCTCCCCTACACCCCTGCATTTTCCCAGGAAAAATTCTTCCAACAAAGAAAGCCCTACAAACCGCAGATGGCATAAAAAGAATTTTATTGCGATGCAGAATATCTGTCGTATCTTTTATTTCTGGGTCGGTGCAAGATCATCGTTATGGCATGCTGTAGTTTAGCTGATTTAACTAACCATGGCCTTCATTAACCGGTGCATGGTCTGTGATGACGCCATCTTGTGTTTCATCAGAGCTACGCATTCAGGCTAATCGAGCAAGTCCGTAGTGTATGATTTGGGGGGATATCGTTTCAATTTTAATTTTTAATTGTATTATAATTTCTTCTCTTTGGAAGAGTTATGCTAGTACTGTCGGCTGCTTCTTGCAGTCCCAGTGTTAGATATCTACTTTATTTTATGGGGATTTTTTTCTCTTTTTTTTATTATTATTTATTTATTATATTTCTCAGTAGCAATCTTATGTCTTGTCTGTGTCCATCTGTCTTGTCAGTGTGTCTTGGAGTCCATTGGTCTAGTGTTGTTATGTGATTCTGTTCTCTGTTTGTAAGCTGGTGTTTAGCTCCCCGCAGCTCTGTCATCCCTCTTCCCCTTCCCTTTTCCTCCTTCCCTCCCCACCTTCCCAAGTGGGGTCCACAAAGGGGCACTAAGCTTTGAATGACGTTCTGAGTGTCACTCCAAGGCTTCAGGCTGGAAGTTGCAAGATGTTCACACAGCTTCTTAAGAAAGACAAAGTTTGCAGCTGATCAGTTTTCAAGTTTTCAAACTCTGTTATCATTTCACTCTTAGAAATGGTTTACAGGCATAATGCTAAAGTGATTTCTTATACAGCATTTTAGGGGATTTGTGTGTGCTTACTGATGTCTTAGACTAAGAACTACTGTTGTCTGTGCTTTAAGCACCAGAAAATGCTACACAGGGTGGAGGCTGTATGTTAAATGGAAAGTACCTAGGCCTTTTTATAAAAGACAAACTTGGGAAAGCAATGTCACTGTGCACATGCAACTGGAATGACATCTATGTAAATGTATTTCTAAAATCCACAGTTCATCATTCATTTGCAGTTAGGAGACAAAAATGTAGGACATGCTTAAGATTTCTAAGAGTAGGTCACCTTCATTTTGTGGGGTCAGTCTTCAGTTTGTTTCTTTGTGATGTCTGCCTCTTTACTGATACTGATGAAAACTGTCTTGCAGATGTTTGCTAGTATAACTTGAACACAATTCTGGAAACACATCTGGAGTGTCTTCTGCCATCTGTGTAATTATGCATAAGGCAGCAGAAAGCCACTTGAGTTTTCGGATGTCTGCTTAGACTTCAAACACTAGTTAGAAAACACATCCGTTGGCTTGTACAATGGTGCATTTCCTGGTATTTTTAATTCTCTTCCGGGTGAATGTGCTAGCCATGTTAGTGGCATGGAAGGTCTCAGTGCATTAGGATACACCAGCTGGAATCAGTGGATCAACTGAAGTTAGCAGAGGAAGAGGTTGCCAGTTTTCTTGCAAATGTTCACAGCATCACAAAAAGCATGCTTTTAGCCTAGCTAAAATCCCAGTTGTTTTACAGGTATTAGTTTCTTCTGCAGGGAAGATGAGATGATGAAATCTGTGAACTTTTCTCATAAGCATAAGGCTTACCTGTGTAAGCTAAGAGTTACCAGAAGAGGGAAGCGATGGGATACGTTCAAATCTCCAACATAGAATTACTTCATTTAATTATTTCATTTAACTTACCCAATATATATTTCCCATATTTACAAAGGGATAAAAAGAAGTTAGCTTTTCTTTCATCAATACGAACCAATGATATTATGCTTGGTTCAGTTTTCTTAATTCGTATATGATCTGAGAAACATTATTTAGTACTATTACTTATAGTGAAAATGAATCAGTATTTAAAGCTTGCTCCATTTAGATTTTAGATCTCTGTGTATTTCACAACGAGTAATTCCTACTGATTCTAAAGCTTTTTCTAGGCAATTGCTTAAATAAAGCAAGTGCTTATAAAATTGTATTATAAACAACAAGCTCATGGTTTTGTGTAATACTGCCCTCTGTCAGATAGACCAGGTCAGTCCTGTTACAAGGCTAAGAGGAAAAGAAACATTTTTTTTTAGCTCAAGTGACAGATTATTGGAGCAGAACAATCAGAGTTGTAGCCCCCTGAATCATGAAGTTCAGGGTAACCTTCATGTTGGAGTACTGTGATGAGTAAATCAAGTGCCCAGGCGTCAGGACAGTAACCTCCAGGCTGTGATAAAGCTGGTGTGTCCTGCTGAACGGTTGCTTTTGTTTGCCTTATGTAGCCTGTGTGATGCCTGTGGCTGGCCCTCTACTACAGGGAATGGGAGGCTCACTCAAGCACAGGAGATGCCGTAGAAGATCCCATTGTGCTCCATTTTATCCCACTAAGTATATATATATGAATTTCTGGCACTTGAAATAGTTAGTTCATACTTCTGTTTTCTGTCTTGAGGCAGGCTGCTGGCTTCAGCTCTTGTGACATTTGTCATTGTCATTTTGTCATTTGTCATGTGAGCAAGAGGAAGCTGAAGGTTGAGATGTGAAAGCCAAGGATAAAAAGCCTGAATTCCAGTGTGCCACTCCTAGCTCTGCTGTCGATTCCTTCTGTGACTGTGCATCTATATTGCTCATTTGCGTACCTGTAATGCAGGGTAAATTAAATACTTCTTAGCTAAATGAGGTGGAGATGAAGGGAAAGAAGGAGACTTAATGAATATTTTAATGGACTTTGATATTCAGGTGCAAATTGCTGTGCAATACACCAAAATGTTACTCTGCTGCTAACTACCAAAACATACGAGCAACTATGATATTGTTAAGGTTTTAATACTAAGTGCTATCTTCACTTGCTGTGACAAGTAACAGTATTGCATATTTTTTTGAAGTAGATACAACTCCTAATCTCTTAACACAGAAAGAACCAAGAGAGGGATAAGAAAGCCAAATATTTTCATGTCAGGAAATATTGGTGTGACATCATTTTCACTAAATAGCACTTTTTCCCCTAGAGTTCACATAAGCAATGGAATAAGCCGTGCTCAGGCTACATAAATGAATGTCATGAGAGGACTGCAATATATAGATCTTTTATATCAGCATTTCCATCACTTGAATTGCATCCTGATCAGATTTTTGCTTCAAAAACTTCAAGTATCTCTAGCCTGACTTAGCTGGTGTAAGTTTCCCTGGTTTTGCATCTAAGACCAGGAGGAGATCAGGATCAGATCCACAGTCTGGCTGCCTTGCCCTTGTTGCCTTCCAGTCTTTTTTTAAAGCATGTTCTCTAAACTCTAAGCCATGTGCACTGTCACATTCTGGCAATCCCTCTAGTGCTGTGCCTATGTTATCAAACTGACACATGTCTAAAATACTAAGACATGATATTTTCAACCTGCTGGGACTTGCTTTTTGTCCCTGTTAGCTTTGATTTTCAGCTTCATAAAATATATGGGAAAGAAATTAAAAATAGCCAGTGACACATTTGGCGGAAGAGAAGAGCTAGCACATGATTCAGGAACAGATTTTGCATCAAAAGCAAATGTATGTATATTAGACCCTTAAATGTCTATAGCAACTGATTAGTTAGCTTTAAACAAGAAGAAACTATTTGATTTCTGAAAGATAAGTGATATCTGTTAGAGAGAAAACACGTTGAGCATTTAAAGCTACTAGGAACAGAGACACACTTTTGCTTCTGAAGGGTTTTATTATATATTTCTTTGGGTCATCATGCCTAGACATGAAGGTGTATTATGTATTAGAAGCCAAAAGGTACTAACGTTCACATGACCTATAACACCTGGAATGACACCTCGATAGAGCAGGAATACCTATTCTACTTCCATTTTCAACTCAAGGAAATCATGATACCAAAGGCTTATAATTATGTCAAAGGGGTTATTACCTTGCCTTCATTCTACTTCTCTATTTCAGTTCCAATTTATTAATCACAAGAGCTGGAAATCAGTGCCTTATCCCAAATGTAAGCAGCTGAGAATCCCAGTTCCTGAGGAATGTGAAGTGTTAATACCTTAAATACTATGTGAGGAACAGGAGACAAAGATCATGCCAATTTTGAAACTAGGGATAGAAGCAAAAACAATTAGACTGACTTGATTTGAAATCACAAATGTCCACTAATTTCACAACTTATTTTATTCTGCCTTTTCATTACACAAATAAATACATTATTCAAACCTTACAAAAGAGCCACACTCAAGGACTCATTTCTCTACTTCTGCTGAGTCTTATAAAAACTGAAGTTGTTTGGTCCCATGGGGTGGTGTTAGAAGGATCATCAGCTCCTCTTCTGGCATTCACGAACTATATCTATTTTAAGGACAAACATACAAAATCTCAAAATTACTTCTTTCAGAGCAAAAAGAAAATTCCAACACTTTTCACTGTCTTTACTGTCCCAGTATCAGAACAAAAAATATCAGAGACATCAAAAAGGGGAAAAAAGTTATTCTGTCTTTGTGGGACAGTGGAAGTGCAAAGCAATTACGAGCTTTTACTTTTTTCTTTTTTTAATTGATGTCAATAATTTTTATTTATTTATTTATTATTTCCCCACCCTGGTACTGAAACCAGTATGAATGTTTTCAGATACTAGTTTTACGAGTACTGATTTTCATTGCTGAAATCTTGGGGACTTCATAAATTAAATATTTGACAGATGAAAGGAGTAAAAGTAGTCCCATTATTAGTTCAGGGTATTTTCTAGTTTATCAAAATGTAATTTTAATTTCCTCTGATTTCTCTCCATGTAACAACATGTCTACTGTGGAGTTCCTGGGAATCTGTATTTCCCCTAGAATCTCTGGTTCTCCTATATGCTAATTCCTTTAGTGTTGAAACATAGATCATTAATATATTGTAAAGCATGTGCACGCATGTGGTCTCTCTCTGTGTAGACGTGTGTATATTTATATATCTGTTAATGTTGTGTTTATGTTCTGGTTAAAAGGAACATTTGGAGAAACTGAAATAGAGAAGTAGAATAAACATTTACAAGCAAATGTGGAACAAATGGATTGAATCTTGCCTTATCACCTTTCTCATACTCCTGTTGAGTTCTGTTAATTCAAGTCTTCAGCTTTTGTATAACTCAGAAAGCAGCTAGTATATCCCTGCATTTTGGGGCAGGAGTTTCGTGAGTGCAGGCAAGTGTGACTTCCAGGTTTGAGATCTGGGCATAGTCTGAAATAGAGGACCTCCCGCACACATCTGAACTTGCAGCAGGGAGGTGCCTTTGGCAAAGTTCTGAATCACTTATCTCTGCCAGGGATCTGGGGACTCTCAGAGAGCTGTGGGGAGGATTAAGGAGGGTTTGACAGCTGGAGAGGAAGTCAAGGGACTTGGCATATAGTGGGAATATGTATGTATCTGAAACAAGAAAAAACAAACAGTACCTTTTTGTGCAGCAGACTGGACATACAACCAGATCTGCCCATATTCCAGTGATTGATGGATAGCCTTCTCCTGGAGAAAATGCTGTGACATGTCCCACACAGTGGTAGAATGACTGACCTCTGAGCATGAAGTGGTGAATGACTTTTAAGCTTTGTTTTCTGATAATAGAACTGAGAGGTTTTCAGGTTTGCCTGAAACCTTTTACTTCACATGCTTAAACATGCCATATAAGCCCTAGGGGAATACAAAGACTGAAAGGTAGTTGAAAATGTCCATGCCCTAGTTCTTCTTTTGATAAAAGTGAAGATTTGGTGTTGGCAAAATACTGGGGGAAGTCCATGTAGTCTTCTCTGGACTGCGTGTGTCAAATCCAACACAAGAAAATGTTTTATGACTCCTAAAATGCAAATTTCAACTTCTGTCTTAACGTGTTTTTTCATGTTGAAATTGATGCTTTAAAAATAATTATTTTTTTTTAAAAAAATAAGTTCACCTGCTCATAATGTATCTTATTATGAAACAAAGTAAAGCTTTCTAGTTGTAAGCACTGTGTGGGGATTTCACTACACTTGTCCCTTCTTTTCATCTCTGAAAATACGACTAGTAACCTTTAACTAACATGGGAGCTCTTTACCACTCCTTTTCAGTTTTTCAACATCCTTTCTTCACTGTTAGGTACTCCAGTACATTAATCCATCCTTTTCTCCATAGGAAACATCTGTCACTAGCTCTGTACCAACTGTGTTAGAGAAATAAAACCTTTGATTACACTTTCAAAGAGTTGGGCCAGTATATTTCAGCATCTTTGGTTGTTTCATTCATAGCTTTTCATTATATTTTGAATAGCAATAGTAACACTCCGTTCCTGAAGCTGTGTGATCTTTCCCACATACGTTGTTTTCCATATCTATCGCTTTTCCCTTGGAAAGGAAAAGCAAAGGAAAATTAATTTGGAGAGAGAGGGAAAAAAGGTCTCCTTCACTAAGGCAATAGTTTTAGAAACAGCTGGTAAAACAGTGCCTGAAGCACCTCTATTCTAATAACAAGATTGTTTAAAGATGACAGCAGCCATTTGTGTGTCTAGCTCTCTCTGTTAATAGTAATTCTTCCTCCCTATGGGTAGAGTAAGGAAACCTGGCTCATTATTTGGTTCCCTATATCACCTCCTTTGAAAAGGTATTTACACAGTTCTCTGCTGAAGAATGAGTGTCTGGTAGTGTTTTCTACAGCAAATGCAAAGAACCAAGAGCACAGGAAAAAATTAATCCCAGTCATCTATACCTCATTTACTATTGAATGAGTAGATCTTGTTCTGGGGATTTTTTTGTCTCGCAGGTCACCTTTCTTTCCTGATGACAAGCTGCAAGTTTTCTGCTGGACTGTCATGGGTGGCAAGTGTCCAAACGTGAGCTGCCAGTTCAGATAGTTTAAGAAACTCTTAAGAGCTGCCAATCTTGGCACTCTTCATGTAAGAACACTATATTCACAAGGAAAAGTACCCTGACGAACTTCAGCAGTTTTGTTTCTTTTTCCATGCCTAATTTGCTTAGCTTCCATTAAAGCTAATTCATTAGGAGTCTGAGCACTAAATGAGGTAACAGCCCATTGATGTACTTTTAAAAACAGAGTTTTTGTGAAGGCCCAATTTTGTGATGATATTTGGGCTATCAATTGGTATTCATACCTACTGCTTTTGCCTTAAAATGCCTATAAGAGCAATATTGTTTCTGTATTTTACTGGGATTTTATCTCTGATGCCAGCTACATATTCAACATGCTTATTAAAATTAATTTTAGCCTTTGGATCCTAGAGATTGCTGCATGTGTGAATGTCCAATAGCTTCACTAACATTTTATACTTATATTGCCATAATTTTTCCAGAGGCTGAGAGGAGCTTTGTGGTTCTTGATACAGCTGAGCATTTGCTTCAAAGGTCTAAATTTTAGATTTATAGGCAGAAAACACATAGTTAATCATTTTGTGGACAGGCCCTTAAGGACTGTCTGAATGGCAGGACTTGAAATAAGACCTTGGAGTCTTAATTCTTTTTTCACTTTTATACCTCAGTTAATCTCTCTTCACTTTTAAACAAAGGTTGTATTTTGATCCTACAGATTTCTTAAACTTTCTGACAGATACATACTCCAGGAGGTCATTTTTCTAGGGATCCAGTCATGTTAGGCTAATGACAGCTTTTACTGCAGTGTGTCATATTGCATTAATTTTCTTTATTTAAGATAGATTTCAGCAAATGCAAAACAAAACGACTGAGCTATCTACAGTGAATTTAAAGATTTTAGACATTAGCTTAGAGCAGTGATCATTGTTCTTGTTGAACAGCAGTTCTTTATCAGTTTTCTCTTTTGTCTTGTGCTGTTCTTTTCTGGTAATGAAATGCATAAAACAGTACACATCATTTCAGGGGTAGCAGTGACAAAGCCATGTAGAGAGGCACTGTTATCTCTCTGCTCCATTACAGTGAAGGCTCTGCTTATACACAGCCTGAGTTCTGAAAATAGTTTGAAAGCTTAATAAGCATAGGGAACTGGTGCGGTGGAAAGAGATTCTCTGCAACAGAGGATTAAAGGATGACAAATGCAGTTTCCTTTTATCAAATCCAAGAAATTTGAGCTCTGCATTTCTGACTGGAGCACTGGGAAAAGTGCTGGAAATAGAAATTAAAGGAAATATGTATACATATGTATTCATATGTATATGTGTATATATGTATGTATATAAACATATCTATATGTATGTAATATAAAGTACATATGTATGTGTGTAAGTACAGATATGTAAAAAAACATGTTATTCAGTTGCATAATATATATATAAAAAACATAAGTAGTATTCAGTTGCATAATGTGATGACAGATTTCAGATAGTTCTAGAAAATATCTTAGTTCTGAAAACAGAGTGCTGGTAATATCCTGTACTGGTCCCCAGGAGATGACCTGCATGATGATTCCTGTGAGACTATACTTGATAGTAGGCTTAAAATACCAACAGCAGAGCTTTTTCACCACATTCCTCACTTGTTTATAACTCTCTTCCAAGCCTTTTGTCCAGAGCATTTATGAACGGGATGTTGATTTTTCTTTTGGAAAAGGAAGCAGTCAGCACTTGGATCTCCATAACAGTTTGGAATTTGGATGCAAATTAAATACTTTCATGGTCAAAAAATTAAAAAAATTGAGTGGAGATTCCTGTATATATGCGTGTGCATGCATAATGGCTAATTACATTAACCACATGGCTGGAAAATCTGGCAGCCTGATGAGATGTTCAGTGTGTTCATTTTTCATTGAGATTAATGAAAGTAGAAAGCATTTAGCAGTTTGTAGGATTAAAGCTGAGTTTGTATAGTAATATGTGAGAAAAAAAAAAAATCACTATATAGAATTAGCTAGACCTTAAATCACAGCCTGGGGAAAAAAAATAAAAGTCTATGTAGTTTAACACTGAGAAAAGATTTCAGCCAGAGCATTTCAAAGCTCAGCTGTAGAGTACAACAGTTTGCTTTTATAAGGTGTATATCACCTACATTTTTAGCTGTGTTTCATTACAGTGCTCTACTTTATTCTGTGTGGTTGAATACGTGAGAAATGCCTGTTGGCTTTCTGACCTCAGGCAGTTCTTTCACTTACTTTTTTGAGCCCAGTTGTTGCATCGGTACTCTGCACATTAGTATTCTTGAAGAGAGCAGAGATGAACCTTCCTTTTGCTTAGAAAATATGTTCTGTCTTCAAAGTAAGTCATTGCAGTTTCCATTTTTATTTCTGCACTTGATAGTGTTCTGGATCTTCTTGGTCTTATCTGACAGAACACCCAGCCCCATATGTCAGGTACTGTGTTTGACCAAAAGTGTACTGTTAGTCCTTTGATAGCATTGTTTATCTAGGACTTCAAAAATGTTTTGGAGGTATTAAAAAGAAGCTTTTCAGACCTTTAGTAAGAGGTCTGTCTTTAGTAAGATGAATGCTGTTGTCTCCACTTTATAAATATCATAATCAATGAGGTTAGAAGGATGCTTCCTTAGGTGACTCACTAATAAACTTCATTTGAGAGAAACATGGAGAAGATTTGAGAGATGCATGGAGAAAAGGATCTATAGGGCACACAACAGTTGCAGAGTGGGGAGGAGGAAAAATTGCTCCTGAGGTTAAAAGAATTTCATTAATAAAGGAGAGGAAATGTTTCTGAATTAAATTATTTTTTCAGTATGAAAATCCACATTTGTTAAAGCAAAAGGAACAATTTCACCCTTAGCTATGCCTGAAAGCTGTAAATGAGCAAATAAATAGTTTCTCCTCATCCTCACTGATATATGTGTTTGCTTTTAGAATCTAGTCCACTGGCCTTATAGTTTTGTATCCTGTTGGTTCTGTAATGAATTCTTCTCTTTCTAGTTATGTGTTTGAATTGCCACTTGGTTCCCTTTTTCTGTATTTTTCAGCTGAGATTAGCACTACTACGCTATCAGACAGTGAAATAAGATAATAGTAAGGAATTGTGATGGATCTATAATACAGCAATGGCAGCTTACGTCTAACGTAATTATTCAAGTGTCTTCTATGGATTCACTAATCAATAAATAAGAAAAGACAAACTTCTGAAAACACAGAGCACTCACTTATCCAAGAGTGAGGCACTTGAAATGATTAGAAGTTGGCGAGGAGAGCGTCCTTTGCATTTACCTGTGTAACATGTAGTAGAAATCAAGAGTTGATAATTTGGCTTCTGGCATGCTTCCATTTTGATGGATAACTCAGTGCCAAGGAAGACTTTGGAAAGAAGCCACTTTGCATTACACACTTAAATTTATCATGAAAGACTAGTATGGATTGTTTAAGGATTGGGAATAACAGGCAAATCTACCAGTTCTTCTGCTTAATGTTGGTCTATGTGCCTGTCTCTGTTTAGTGTCCTTTTGCAAAAGGCAAGGAAGGATGCAGGTTGGCTCAAGTGTTTATGAGTCTTTTGAAGGTGAACCCTTTCTTCTAATTTCAGAACAGTGCTGTTCATTGATACCCTAATAAGCCAGTAAATCTCAGAACACTAAGGTTAGAATTTGAACACCTTTTTAATTCATTCACAAAGTATAAAGCTGCAAGTTTTACCAATAGCAGAATTACCAAAATAAAGTGTTTGTTCTTTAACATAATATTTCCAGTTCTATCTCTGTTTTGACTGTGCTTAAGACCATCAGTTAGGATAAGAATGTGAATAGAAATAATGAATTCATTAAAAAAAAAATCTGCGTGAGAAAATTTTGTGGATCATACAGATAAAGGAAACTAGAGTCTATGAGAAAGTAATAGACTTTCCTATTAAAATCTAACCATATAACATCTTACTTCATAACAGAGGAAAGCCTAATATAATAAGATTTTTTTTAAGCTTCTTTTAATTAACTTTCCATCCTATTAGACTTGATCTGCAGTTAACTGCCATTTCACAGGTATTCATGATTGTTGTGCTCCTGTGAATTAGTAAACCATGAAACTCAGATATGGTGGTTAATAGCTTTGCAGAGTCATCTTTTAACTGATTTTCTAATAATAACCCTAAAATTTAAATACAAATATTTCAGGTAATACAGTAAGGAATCATAGGGAAAGCATATGCATAACTATATATCTTTTTAGTGATTCCACAGCAATCTGACCTGTCCTGGTCTATGAATATTAACTGTATTTAAAAAAAAAGAAAAGCCTTTGTGATAGTGAGATACACATTATCTTACCATGGTGTGAAGATAAGGGCAAAAGGATACCAAGGCCACCTAGTTTACCAATGAGATAAGTGGCATTAATTAGTAGCAGATGTCAGTCATCCTGAATTTTTCTTCAAAAAGTCCTTAAAATCTGAATGATCTGAAGAATTCTGGTTTCCAGCTCATCACCTTTATTCAAGGACATACTCTCTTTACCTGTGCTTCTGAAATACACACAAGTATTATTATTATAGATTTGTAGAACCATAGTATGGTTTGGAAGGGACATTAAAGATCATCTAAAGATCATTCCAACACCTCTGCCATGGGCAGAGACATCTTCCACTAGACCAGGTTGCTCAAAGCCCCATCCGGCCTGGCCTTGAACACTGCCAGGAATGGAGCATCCACAACTTCTCTGGGCAAAATTTCCGGTGCCTCATCACTCTCGTAGTGATTTTCTTCCTAGCATCTAATCTAAGTCTACTGTCTTTACTTTTAAAGCCATTCCCCCTTGTCCTATCACTAAATGCCCTTGTCAAAAGTCCCTCCAGCTTTCGTGTACTGGAAGGCTGATATAAGGTCTCCCCTGAAACTTCTCTTCTCTAGGCTGAGCAAGCCCAACACTCTTAGCCTATCATCATAGAAAAGGTGCTCCAGCCCTCTGATCATCTTTGTGGCCCTTCTCTGGACCTGCTTTAACAGGTCCATGTCCTTCTTATGTTGAGGGCCCCAGATATTAATATTGTTGATATTAAAGGAGGTTAACTTTTGGAATGAGATCTATTCCTCTTCTAATCCAATGTGTTATGAAAACAGAGCAAATACCCTTTCCAGCCACTTTCTTGCTATAATGCAACCTCTGATAAACAGCTTAAAGCTTTGGCTTCTGAATCACAGTAGAGTTTTTTCCAGTCATTCACTATGTTGAAAAAGAGGATTCAAACTTGCCTGCAGCAGCCTTTCACAGCTGTAATCCTGAACTTTCAAAAGGAAATCTGCAAAAAACAGTCCCCTCTCTTTATGCTTCTGCACTTCCCAGCTAGTATTAAACTTGACCATAAAAACAAATAAACAAGAAGTCCTGCCAAAAATCCATCCCAAAATGCTTGAATCGTGGCACTATCTTCTGTTGTCTTTTTCAAATGATAGACAAGAACAGGCTCACAGGTTGAAAGCTCCTATACAAAGGGCTCCCTCGCAGTGCTTCAGAGCTCGATAGTTCATACATTAGTTGGTTCTATTGTATTTCTGATGCAGTTACAAGTGCTGCCTAGTAGGAGAATTAACATCAAAGCACAGATTAATAGTCATTGCCGTTCTGTCTCCAAACATCTCTGTTTGAGCTCTCAAGGGGAATCTGGTGCATTTAAACATTAGTACAATCAAAATGAAAGAGCGTATCACATCCTCTGAACTGGTGTGACAGAACACCACCTAACATACTGCTGAAAAAGTTGGCATTCCTTTTTTTCCTTTTCAGAGGAAGAGTTGTGGCTATATTTATTTATGTTTACTCAATATCAGGATTCCTACGGAAGACTTTCTGCCACTTCCCAATGGTAATGTGGTAGAACTTATTAGCAGTCTGCATGGTAGTGATCTTCTCATTAGTAAGCCTCATATGTAACATTTTTCCTCTACAGTTAACCAGGTATTAAACAAAGCCCTAGAATACCAAACAACAGCTCAGTTTGCTGGTGGGGAACTTGGCCTGTACTTTTCAGTATGGTTGTGAGACAACCCTTGCATTGATTCTGAGGAATATTTTGACTTGTTCTTGGCTGAGAAGGAGACTGAAGGGTTTGTCCTCAATTCTGAAATCCCAAAGACTTATAGCATGAGGAAAAATACAGACAAAAAATTTCTATTAAACTCCTGTCTAATTCATTTGAACTGCCACTGCTGGTACTGAGGTATTTTTCTCTGCATTCTTCAGAGTTCTGTCCAGGCTAGTTAAATCCCCAGTAGCATTTTGCACTGTCAGCATTTAACTTCACTGTGGAAACTATCTTTTTTTTTTAGCTTGTTTTCTTTCAGTTTTGATATGGGAATAACATTATTCCAAATTAATCTACAGCAGTTAACACATACTTTGACATCCAAAACCCAAACAAGAATAACATTATGAGAAACTTATAAAATAGAATGCTTTAGATCTTGAATGTCTTCCAGAGAGATAAGTAATGCCTGGGATGATCCTGTATTATTCAGCCATCCAAGAAGTGGACAACATTTTTGTTTGTGTGGTTTTGCTTTGCTTTTTTCTGTTTACAGTTCCAAGATAAAATCACAGCAGCCCCCTCTAGACACCATCTGCCAATGCAGGTTCTTCCCAGCACTGATTTATGTCTGTAAGAGGAACAGGAAATACTAGAAGAGGGATTATTGAGGGCAGAACTAGGATCACTATGCCATCAGAAAAGTTTAAGTTCTTTGCAAAAGAAACCTTTTGACAGTGAATCTACTATGCTTTGGATGCTGCTCTCACAAAGCAAGGGAGGAAGTTCCATCCACTGAGTCACTTGCAGCTGGACTAGCTACAGGCTTTGAGAATGTAATGTGCTTATGCTAGCTGAGGGATGAATTAAATTACTTTGTAGGATCTTTCAAAAATGGCAAGTGTAGCCTAGAATGCAAGTGATTAAAAATCTGCACTGCAAATGGGTCCCATCTACTTCTGAAGTTCACCAGAATTGACCTCTTGAAGAATCCAATATGAAAATATATTTATGAGTAATTACATATGAGTGGAAGAGATCATAGGAATAACTGTTATGCATGTTAACTTGGGTGTACAACTCCCACAGAGGATAATGTAGAGTTAACAGTAAGGTTAGGTACAAAATAGCATTTGTGAATTATCCAGATCTTCATGTGGTTATGATTTAGCTGCACCTTATATGCCAGCCAAGAAAGCAGTATTTCCATCAAGTATCTCAGTATGGCATACCCTCCTTGCTTAGACACACACTGGAGGTGTCTGTTAGGATTTGGACATTCAAATCAGTCTTGAGTCTAAGTATTTCCTAAATTCATCAATTTTCCCATGTAGTTACCCTCAGTAAGTTTTCTAAGACGTAAGTTTCATATACATAAGTGGATTGTGATCCCTTGGACAGTGTATTTGAGAGTTACCTTGATGTGTTTCCTGGGTGCATTCTAAAAAAGTAATATTAAATGGTATGACAGTATAAGTTTTCTTGGGATACAGCTACAAAGAAGTAATTTGGTAGTCATGGGGCATTCACTAGCATTTGAACAAGCTGATGACACGTATTTTTACCTGGCTGCTTCATTGCAGTATACACTGAAGAAACTAGGAGACACTTCAGATACCCTTGCTGTTCTTTGTTTGCAGATATGCGCATTTTAGTATACCATAAGTCGGCAGGAAGCATTTGCTGCATGGGTTTAGGCTGAAGGCAGTAAACTATCCCTGCTCCCATTCAAATTATTGGATGGAGTTCTGCTACTGAGTTTGTCAGTGTGAGGATCTGATTTATGGTTGCAAAATCCCTCAGGATTCAGAAAGATTTCTTCCCATGTGACTGACTTTTAGGATTAAGTTTAAGCTTTACATAAAAAAGCCTTAGCTGGGCTGACTGCAAATGTCAGTCTTCACTCTTTCGAAAAAACATATCAGCTCCTTCTCCTAGGAGAGAGACAGTTGAGTAGAGATGCATGAGAAGCATGCTTTTAGGCCAGTGATATTGAATGGGTTGCTTAGCACTGGAAGCATCAAAATACTCTTTGATTTGGAGGAATATAAAATGATAATGAGCTTATGGCAAACACCTGAAAAATTCTTTACTTCAGAGAGCCGTCGTGGTTTACCCCTATGATTTCCTTAGCTCTGAAATCTGTAAATGTGCTTTTATATTTGGTAGTTTTCTAGTTCATTGCCATAAGGAAGTCCCATTAATTAACTCTTACATGCAAAAACAAACACGATGGCATGTGGGACTTTTGTCAGTGGTCCTCATGTAGACATTCTTGCTATAGATTAGCTTTTTTATTTCTGAGCTTCAAATGTGCCTGTAGGCTTAGAATGAAAGAGCTTTTTCCCAGTACGAACAGCTGGTGCAAGGAAAGTAATATAAAAATTTTATCTTCTTAGGCTACTGCTATCATCTCTCTGTGTTTTGTAGTGGACCAGCTAACCAAATATAACAGATTTTTATTCTGACTTGGGGGAAGGAATGGGGGGGGTTCCTTGAAAATTAGTATTTTACTCCTATTAATCTATAAGCTATTCCTTATTTGTGGTCTGCTAAGCATTCATTTGGCTGGATGTCTGAAAAATACTGCTCCGAGAAAGGTTAAAAGCATGCAAGAATGAATAAATCGTCTTGGGAGCTACTACATGCAGGAAAGACCATCTAGAAATACCAAGTTTCCCAGGTTCTTGTCAGAATCCATCACCTGCCTTCTCTTTCTGGGGACTTCATCCTTTGGAACAATCTCCCCTTTCTTCTGCTCATTTTCGCCCATTTTCTCCATATTCCACAAAATGATTGAGTTGTGGGCAGTCACAAAAGCCATGCTGCATTGATAGTTCTTAGGAGGATTTCTTCCTGCATCTAGGATTTCTAGCATGTAGCATTTATGTTAAGAAGAGGTAAATTCACTAACTTTTTAGCAGCCGTAAAGTTAACTTAGCCAGTTTTAGAGGGAGGGAGAGAACAAAGTCTCTTAGTCTGTGTTTGTGTATATAATGGTGAAATCACTGGGGAGGACTGGGAAGATTCTTCTCTTCCATGGTGTATAGATATATGCCTGAAGTGGAGATTTTTGAAGGACCTTTTTTCTCTTTTATGTATTTAACATATATTTCTGCTACTAAAATATTCTAGCCAGAGGAGAAAATGCTGCCAACCCATCTTGCAGATGCATAGCCAACAATACCTTTTTCCCTATTTTGTAGGTAAACTTTTTACAGAAAAATGAACACTTTCCAGTCCACTGGAAATTCTCCATTTGTTTCTTTTCACTGGCGTTTTGGTAGTATCAGCTGCTTAGAAGTACGTGTCAGTAGTATCCTTGTCCAATGCGTATGGCCTTAAATAATCTAAAAGGGTGCTGCCTGATATATAAATTAAACTTAGAAAGGTAACAGCAGTTAGGGAACCCAGATTGTGCAGTGGTGAAATGCATGCTTCCTTTTAGCACTGAAAGTCTTGGGTCCCATTCTAATTAGGTCAAAGTACAATAAAATAGGGAAAAAACCCACAACACAACAAAACAAAAAAGAAATTTTCCTGACTTCATTCTTGTTTCGCAACTATGGCGCAAAGAAATACAGAAAGAAAAATATCTCAAATAAGTAGGAATGCATGATTAGGCCAGCAGGGAATCTTGGGCATTTGAAGTGCATCAAGAGTATAGCTGGACCACTAAGTCAGAAGAAACAGCTGGTGCAGCTGGTTAACAATGAGATATATTGCTAGAGTTGTGTTGAAGTGCACAGAACTCAAATAATGTGGGGTTCAGTATGTTAGGGAAGAGAGAAATTGTCAGAATAATGGAGCCTGAGGACTAGAGTGGTAGAAGACATGGAAGTTCCAGAGGTTAGCATGAATCTGGGGACAATAATGCAGGCCTAGATCCTAAGTTGCCATCTATCATCTTGCTCTTTAACACACACAGAAATATGCACTACTTTCACCAACAACATTTTAAAATGCAAGTTGAAAACAAAAAATGAGAAAATACAACTTCATAATTACAGCTGCTGAGCAAGTGGCTTTTTGTCTCCCTTTTAAAATGTGGATTTTTTAATTTGAAAAAGTTGGCTATTAATCCTTCAAACAAGAATCTTGTAAGCCTTGATGGTACAGATGCCTCTATTTCCCGTTCTTCGAGCTAATTGAAGTTTTTGAAAATGAAAATAAAAGGCTGCAATAGTTATACTTTGATATACTTTGGTATGGTTTTACTAATGGTTATCTTTGCTTTTCTGAGGAATAATTTGCTAAATGTTAAGTAATAAAATATTGTCTGTGTAGCTTCATGTGAAAACACTTCGGATCCAATTTTCAAATTAGGACATCTAGTTTTGACTATGAACAGATTTTTTTTAAAAAACTGGAGAAGATTTTTCTAGCCTTAGCAGAAATTACTGGACCCATATTTTCCACAGAACTCTGCTTCTTTTCAAGCACCTCGGTACTGACCAAGTAAATAAAGTTGCTTAGCACACTTCAAATCCTCTTGTAAGTCTAACATCAAGATTTCCTTTACAAAATCTTGTCATCTCTTTAAGTGTCTCCGGCTCCAGTTGTGGTTCTTTAGGATTTTTGGTCTTTCAGGCTGTAAAAGACTTTTCCAGACCCCCATGCAATGAATGAAGCATTTATCATCAAATAGGGTGTTAAGTATCTGCTGGAGCAGCCTGACATAGACTGCACAGTTGGCAACCAGACCCATGCCTTACAGACTGTTCTGCATCAAAAAGAAAGCACTTAATTCTAATGTGCTGAAGGGGAATATTTCACTACTCTGAAAATCCAGCTGCAAGTCGTGACAAATACCGATTCAAATTCAAAGCTTAAATGCCTCTTTGTGAAACTCCCTAAGTACAATTAAACCAGAAGCTCAGAATCCTGGTAGGGTGTGGTGTCCAGGGACACTGGCCTTGAAATCTTGCCAAATAAAAATCTCCACAGAGGACTACAAAGGCCTCATTTCTGTCATTTTTTTTTTCATTCCTAGCAAATCTTTTCTGATCCACAAATGAATCCCCAAAATTTCCTGTGTTCAGCGTTACATATTTCCAATGTTTTCCTTCCTGCAACCTGCATGTTCTGTCCCTGAGATTACCCTGACCAGGTTTCCTCTTCTTTGGCTGGACCTCTTCCTTTCCTAACATGTTTTCCAAAGGGTTGTAGGAGATAGGTACAGTGCAGTCTTCCAGCAAAGGCATGGTACATTCCAGCTACAGATGCACTGTGCTGGTAGTCAGTGCAACCTTATCACTTCTGAAACAGGAGTTGAGTCTTCTCATCTAACTTCTCTCAGAGCTAGACACTTTCCAGAAAAGCATCTAAAAACGGTATAGGCTACTTATTTTTTTTTTTGTGAGGTTTATGCTTATTTGACATTCCCTAGAGCTAATAGTGATCTCTGAGTGGCTTTAGAGGTGCTACTGTTCCTCATGTTAATAAATACCAAAACATTTTATCTGTTTGTTATTGTATTTATACAAAAGTATCCCTGGCTACATGTACAGGGTGGATAGCCCCATTCTTCCTAGAAATTCAAGCTCAAGATAGCTGCTTTCACTAATTGGTGATAGCATGACCTTTATAATGGTTTATAAAATGATCTTGCTGGAAAGCTAGGGTACATGCAGCGCTTACAGCCTACTTTTCCCATCTCCTGGAGAGATTCATCATGGACAGGGTCCAAAGCTTTATATGTATTATTTACCCTCTCCTAAAACATCAGACAGAATAGATTGTTTTGCTGAGGTCCCAAGTTCCTTCTAGAAGGATCCTGATATCAGGGTGATGGTCCTTATACAAGAAAAGTATGGACATCATATGTGTTGCCTAGGGGATTCAGAGGAAACCAATGATCCCTCTAGAACATAAAGTGTTTGGGATCCAGTTTTAGTAAAGATTCACATAGAATTGATTAGTAATGTCTTCTTGAACTTTAAATCTTTTGTAGCATAGAATAAACTAATCTCAGTCTTAATGCTAGCAGTGGCAGGTTTGCCGATGCAAAATCATACAGCCTTAGTATGAAGTACTGGGGTGAACCCCCAGCACTAATCATGGATAGCACATCTGAATAACTGCTCACAACTTAAAATAAATATTCAGTTAAGCGCTTGCAGGAGTTAGTCCAGTCTGACTAGGCACAAAAATAAATGCCACTTATTTCATGAATACCCTGGTGAGTTAGGGCCAGAATAAGGGCTGGAGTCTGGAGTTCTGAGTGTTTGATCCATAGACAATGTCACAGTCAGGGTGAAAATTGTGTCCTAGCATAGCTTACGATTTCTCCTCACCCTTTTCCCTTTCTGACCTCCCCCAGAAATGCAGAGAACCTGCTGGAATGTGCTTTGCCCTTTTTGGAAAGGCATGGATGTTACACCCCTTGCTCCCTTCTCCCTCCCTTCCCCGCCCCGCCTGCCCTCTACCCAAGCCCTTGCTTGCTGTTTTGTTTTTCTACTTTCCCTAAATGCAACTTACTTTAAGCATGCATTATTATTAACATCCTACAGTAAAATTAAGCTACTATATAACCCATTTGTCGATCTCAGCGAATTTCCTCTATCTTTTTCTATGTCTATTTATGACGTACATCCAGACTTCATGTCCTTTTTTTTTTCCTCTCCATGTTTATTTTAAAAAGAAGTGATTTGAAAAAAGATCTATTAAAAAAAAAAGCAACACTGGAGGGTGGTGGGATTTTTGGCCAAGAATTGAACGCATATTTAAATGGGAGGGGGAGGGAAGGGAAGAGAATCTTATTTTTAACAAAAAAAAATATCCAAATTGTGAAAGTGTCCCTGGACTGCTTTGTCTGTTCCTTTCACTGTGTGCATCTGGTATGTTCATCTTTAAAAGTGTGTGGAATAATTTTTTCTTTTAAAATAAAATTTTAAAACCCCACAATTGTTATTTACCTCCCTTCCTCCTGGGAACAAAGTGCTATTTTCATTTTTTTGCTTTTTTTTTTAGTATATCTGTACATAGTTATATTTTGATGTATTTATTTTCAATGGTTGAATTTCTATCTTAGAAATTTGGTTTGTTCCAATCTAATAATGAAAAAAGACAAACGAAACAAAAGAGTTATGAATTGTTTTCTGCAATTTCTCCCTCAATTTCCCTCTTTAAATAAGGAACTACTTCACTGGCAGAATCCTACAGCTGTATTTTTTAGATTCTCCAGAGAGTCTGAATATAAAAGCAATCTAATTTGAGAGTGGCGAAGAGGTGTGCCACACAGTCACTACATTCAAAAGAGTGATTTGCTCAAGGAATGATTGTCTCAAATTATTGAGCATACTGATATCAATTTGATGGACTTCAGAAAAATTATTATTAGAAGAAGGAGGCTGTGGGTAGCTACAGATGAAGTTGTTCTTATTCCAATGCATAAAACTAGTTTCCTTGGTTTTTGTTTTATTCTACTATTATTATTATTATTCATTTATGTATTTTTACTGCTATTTTTAGTAGGGAAAAGTTTTAACTGTTTTTATAATTTGAGAACCTTTAATGAAAATGTAAATATTAATACTATAATTATTAATTTTTTGTAACTTGCATGTTGAAGAAGTTGCAGCTTAGGGTTTGTGAGATTGTCAATGTTAGAGTTCTGTTCTTTCTTTTTGTTGATGGGCATGAATATGCTCATTTGTTTTTGTATATTGCCCATCCCTTCCTTACAGCCAGAAGCTCTAATGCTGCTAGATCACTCCGTACCGCCCTTACATGGACATGGCAACTGACTTACACATTCACTCCCATCATCTTCATCTCCTGTGTAGTACACTCATAGATTTTTACACTCCCACTCCATCCACCCTAGGCATTTTTTCTTCCAGTAAGTTCCCCTCCACCACCCCTTTCTTTAGCATTGTTAAAATTTTATGTGCAGTCATCCATTCCTTAAAACACACACACACAAAAATTGTAGAAAAAAAGAAAATGTTTAAAAAAATATATATCAAATTGACCAAAAAGGCAAAAAAGCAACAAACTTTGCTTTTCAAAAAACATTATATATGTAGATATGCAAACAAGCAAAAGTAAATTCTATAAAATGTACAGGATTTTTCAACTGTAATATGCTAATAACTTTACATAAGATAAAAAAAAATACAACCAAAAACAGCAGAAAAAAAAAAGTTCAAATTTGTTAAGGTGCAAGATTTTTTTCTTTTCATGTTATGTGGTGTGGATGTATGTGTTGTTGCCTCCCTGTATCGCCCTTTGTTGTAAAACAATTATATTAAAAAAGAAATAATAAACATTTTGCTAAAAAAGTTTTTAAGAAACAACAATGAGAAAAGGCAAGTTACAAGAATGTGGCAATGCTACTTGTCCAAGAGCATTCTTACACAACTTTCTTTTGTAAATTTTTCCTTTCATGCCAAAAAACATGCGGGCAATTTGTTGATGTAAGTTGACTGTTATGAAATCAATGTGGTATGCTTTCTAAATATTTTTATGTATTTTTGATTACTTTTTTTTTAAATGAAAATAATGTTTTTGATTTTCATCTTTTTTTTCAGTTCTTCTAAGTTTTTATCTTTCTTTTGCTGATAAAGTGAATGACTTGTTATGTTTTTTTCCTTTTTCTGACGTTGTTGCTGTGGCATTTTTATTTTCTAATATATGGTTTTGTTTTAAGAAAAATGTAGAAGTTCATTTATTTATTTTTAATCAGTTTGTATTTGCCTTTATGTTATGCGCTCTTTGTATATTGTCAATTACCAAATTGTAATGTGCACAGGAGGGGGTGAAGGAACCTGTGGTGTTTGCTCCTACTCTTCCTTGGTCCCTCTGTAGAGCTTTCTCTCCCCTCTCCACTTCCCAAAATGAGTCACCAGTAATGCTACTTTCTTTCATGCTACTTAAATTGTATGTAGCCTGGTGGTGTAGCCTTCATGTTAAGTAAAAAACAATGAGACTTCTTTAGCATTTTCATAGCTTTCAGGGTCTTCCTACTGCAGCTCTACATCAGTTTGACTTTATTCCCATAGAAGTATTTTATTTCTATCAGTTTTCTTCATTGCTGACTATCTGCCTGATGTCCAGTCTAAATGATACTCTCAAGTGTACTCTTGCCAGGTAAATACACCTATCATATTATGACTAGCATCAGACTTGGTAAAATCATCCAGAAATGGTACATTTGGCAGACACTTTCCTACTGAAACTCAAATCCTGAACTGCTAAAATTTCCTTGCTTCTAAAGAGATTTGGATTAAATTCTTTAAAAAGCAATGACTAAAAGTAAGAAAAAGCTGTACTTCCTTACAAGCAGATATATTTTCAGTATTCCTACATAGTAGTGCTGTGCTCAGTAGGTATTTAAGTTCAACTCTCAGGTCCCTTGAAAAACTGATTCTGGAAGCAGAGCAAATAATTGTGCTGAGTAGGAAGCAGTAGGTTTAAGATAATGATGGAAGGTGGATGATAGCATATTTCGATTGATTTAGAGAAGCTTAGTGTCTAGGCACCAAAATACTTGGGTTTGCTCTAGCATCCTGACTGCAGACAAGATGTTAGATCCTCTCTGGAAGGTATTCATGTCCGTTTCACTGAAACTGCGTGAAGGTGATGATCAAGAATTTACATCAGTGAAACACAGCCCAGCATTAACATGGGATTCATGACCTGTAAAACTCTGTACCTTCCTGTTGTTCATGAGCCATGTATTAGGGAGGACTACAATAAGTAATATCTTTTAATATAGTTTGTGGGTCTTATGAAATGCTTTGCAACCAAATCCACCAGAAGACATGCAGTTTTATATAATCACTTTAAGAACTTTATATTCTCTGAAAGGAAAAGAAGGTATTTGAGATGAAAAGTTGCAGTATTCCATTGTGGAAATCATTTTTTCCTCCATACTACTGACTGTCAATTGCAATTAAAGCAGAGTGCAAAGACTAAAAAAGAATGTTCATCTACTAGGTTTCATGATATCATCAACTTTCCTGTGAATCTGGGACTATGTTCTGAATAATTTCCCCTTTTTATCCTCAGAGGACTAAAGGAGAATTAACTAAAACACCATTAGACTGAAATTTATGAGCTCAGTCATTTAATAAGGAATTATTGAGTTGGTACAGAGGGAAAAAAGGTAAGGAATTATTTTCTGTGGCAAGTATTTCATACTGGAAGTAGAGTCAAGCTTCAGAGAAACAGCATAAGAATAAAACAAAAGTGACAAACTTTGGATGCAGAATTTCACATGCCTACAGAAATGAATGTGTCGTGCAGCCCTTATGGATGGCATTTAAAAGCTTTTCAACTACAGCTGGAGAAGAGAGACACAATAAGGGAGTGCCCCTTATCGTCATCAGGAGAACTTTCAGGCTTCCTTGTTGTGTGCCTTTTGTCCTGTCTCAGTTTGATGCCTGAGACTCAAATGAAGTAGTTGCAGCTCCAAAGATGAAAGCCAACAGCTGCTACAGTTTTTCAGGTTGTTTGGTTGGGTTTTTTTGTGGGTTTTTTTTTGTTGCCCTCTGCATTGATGACTCACCCACAACATCTTCACAGTTCATAAGGCTTCTATTAAATTTTTAACAGACTGTCTTTTCTAGTGGCAGAGAACTCCTACCAGAGATCAGCCCCAAAGGTATGACTTACATGGCTATAAATAAGCTCATAAAGCAAAAAGCAGGGCAGCTCCAAGGCTACAGTAGACCTTTTATATCCCCAATGATCTTGGTAGTTTATTGAAAAGCGCAACTTCTTGAAAATAGTGAATGTGCTAGATTTAAAGGCTAACTTTTAAGGAACATACGCGCACTGTGTTTACTTCGTGGAATGAGAAGGCCAAGCAGAACACTGGGCTGCTCTGTACAAGGTTTCACACCTCACAGAACTCCATTCTCTCAGTGCTGCTTCCAGTTTGCTGTTCAGTAATATTTTTACAAGTATCCATTGATGGGCAAACTAATTTTGTGATTGCAGGGGAAACCATTTTATCTGTTTCCCTTTTGTTTAATTCTTTGACATTGTGTTGCCAGCAGAAGCTTTTTAAAAACCATATTTCTGTTTGGGAAACATCTATTTCCTGCCTAGAAGAGAAAGCATGGAGTAGGTGAAAAATCAATCTGGAAAATCCTTGTGAAATCTTTGGATTGCTAAAGTAATCCTGAACTTGCAGCATACCAGTGAAAGCTGTTAACTGGTGTTTAACAGCCAACATAAGAAAGGCAGGAAGAAACCTGTTACTACCAAGAAACAGTCCATATCTTCCACAAATAAAATATAAGTCTTATATGAATATTTGTTTTGAAGCTATGGCCCAAACTGGGTGGCAGCCTTTTCATTTTTTTTTTTAAGCACAGGACAATTTGGAAATTAAAACTATAAGTTTTATTCAAGGCTGCAAAGTGTTAATTTTGTGATTGAAAAAATGGTAGACACTATGAGAAGATAAAAGCTTCAGATAGGAAAATACAAACATAAAGCCTGTCTCAAATGTATTTCCCTTCCAAATTGTCATGTGTGGTTTTTCAGGGACTTCTCTTTAGCTTTTTCTAGAAATCCAAATCTTTAAAGCACTTGCCTGCCACAGCAAACCTTTCAGGATCCAAATCCCACATGAGATATTCTTGGCAATCAATTGGTACTTTGTCTTTTAAATCTTCCAGTGCTTACATTTAAACCTTGGCCCTCGGCAGGAGGCACCACTTCCCCATCAAAAAGCCACTGGCTCTAGGCAGCTTCCTGTCATGCCTGTCATTTTGTGAAAGATGATTCCCCCTGAATACACACTTATCATCTGCCTGTCATCAGACTCCCCCTTGTGTCTCTTGTGCATAGAAATGTAGTACCCATAACAAGAGTTTACAGGTGTGATATGAAAGTTTGCACTTGCTCCCCTCCATAGATATTGGTGATCATGTTTCTCACCATTTCCTGGGAGCTTTTCAGAATTTACATTCCCTGTTATCCTTAAATAACACATTTCGTTTAGACTGAGTGGCATTTTTATCATGCCATTTTAAAGGATGCTTTAATTCCTCTATAAATCACATACCCCAGGAAGCATTGTGCCTGCATCCTATTAGACCTATAACTTGTAGTTTGAGTTTTGCATACATGCCTGACATACCTAAAAAATAGAATCCAGACTTGATACCTAGAGTGCTGCTTCTGAGTTACCTTCTCCCACACAGCTTTTTCTTCAGTTTTACAGATTTTTTTCATTACAGACAAAAAGAAAAATAAAAAATTGCCACCTCTACATCCATCTCCCTGATACTACCCAAAAGTATGTTGTCTTAAGAAAATGTAACAAATTAACTCCTTAATGGTGTAGTTATTCTTAATGAAAAACCTTTAACAGTCTCTTTGTTTCTTTAGTAACACAGGTAAACATAGTATGGATCATTGGACAATTTGAATTAAACTAGAGATGAGGTTAAATAATTTTATAGGGAATCAAAGTTAATCCGATCTTCCTGGTATGAAAGTTATTTCTCTTCTCACATACATACATTATGAGATTAAAGCTTTGTAAAACTCATTCCTGATTCTGTCCTGTTGTCTTCCATCCAACAGACTTGCTGGAATCAAAAAGCACCCAACCCACTGTCCATCACTTATGTGAAACCTCACTTACCATAGCAACTCTATCAACTTCTTTTAAAATTTCAGGAAGACCATGATCATTTTTGTAGTTGCAGTAGTCTTGATCCTTGGCTGAACTCCTGAATGGCAACAGAAACTGTAGAACTATGACCTTGTTTTAAACGCAAGAGTTCATGGGGCAAAAGAAAGATCTTCATATTAAATACAAGATACTTCTGATTCCTTCAAGAAAATTAATTATTTATATGACCAAAAGAATTTGTCTTTGGATGAAAACTGCCCAAAATATTGCCCCACTGGCTGGCAGATCAACTGCATACTGATGCTATGTGCCAATATTACAGATTTTAAGAACAAATGCACTTCAAAGCTCTAGATGAGCAATTAAAAGCTGCCAAACTGATTTTTTTCTAATTGGGTGTCACAGATGGTGAATGAAAATTACGGATGAATATTACTTTTTAACAGCACAACACTGATCTTAAAAAGTCATTAAAGGGACTGTATATCCCTGATTTTCTGGCACTTAAATTCCCCACTCAGGCAATTTGATGTAATGCACGCTTAAATGTTATATTTTTAGTCATTTTTAACCAAACTAACAGATTATCTTTCCCTCTGAGGCATACTCCAAGTTTATCCTGAGACCACCTGTTTGGATAGATTATAGATGCCCTCCTCTAGCTATAGATAGGGCTTTTGGTTATGTATAAATCATATTACATGCTCTAGTTTCTGCATTGCACAGTGTTCAGAAGCATAAGCACAAAATGCCATGTAGCCATTTGACAGACTACACTTTCTGCTTTTTACATTTATTTCTTTTTTAAGATCCTTAGTTTTAAGAGATTGGCATTATTTTACACATCCTCTATCCAGTAACAAAAAGTAGTATGAACATGCTGAGGAAGCTTGGAAAACTAAACACATATTAAAATTGGCACTTTATGTCTTAGCTTAAAACTGGCTTTGCGTGAAAATATGCAAAGTACCACATTCTTATTGTGGCCTAATTTCTACCCTGGTACCTCTGAGAGGAATCTGACTATTTCGGTTGATTAAATTGTGTCACCACTTAGTTTCTCATTAAGGATAAGTATAAACCATATTACTAGTTCAGCTATTCAGATTTAATCAAACTGAAAAGTATCTTTTTCAGAATATAGCTATATTCAATATGTAATTTGTTCAAATATATTGCTCTCCAAATATATTTAGAAGGGATTATGATTTTAGACCATATTCTTTATAGAACTTCCATGAATATTACTGACAGTATCCAATGGGAAACAGTGCATGCAATGCATAGTGTACATAGGAGAGAGCAAAATTTAGACCCTGATTCCACTCAGCATTGTAACAATACTGAACTGTTCATTAGCAGTTATTAATACATAAGAAAAAGCCAGAATGATTTCTTTCGAAGCTAAAATACCTTTTGCATATATTTCCTTATGCAATGGTGAGTATAAATAAAAATTTCCCATGCATTAAAAATACTTCTTACTGAGTTGCACTCCTTCCAACAAATCTAGATGACTACTCATGTTGTCAGATGCACTCTTCAGTTTATATTTCAAGCAGCTAACTTAAGTGGCTACCCAAAGAAAAACTACAAGGGAGAATTCATACACAAACTTTCAAAGGCAATATGACTTATTCTAAAAAAGTGTTGGCCACCTGTATGTCAGCAGACAACTGTTTAATCTGAACTAAATTAATTAGATAAATTAATTATGCCTCCACATCAGAACAAAACAGTGAACTGTTAGTTACCCATAAGCTCAAAAGTAGAAGTACAGTCATATTACAATATGTAGACAAAACAGGACTACTACCCAAAAAGCAGAAATATTTCTGCTCAGAAACCAAATCTTAGAAATGATGCACTGATTTTCTGGTTTCAGTTGCAGCTTATACAGTGGTAAGGTACAAATGTTACAGCTATAGCTTTGTGTTCTACTTCAAGAGTAGACCATAAGTCCACTTCATTTTTAGTCCTCTGTAGGCAGATAGCCATAATTTTAGGAAAAATTAGCATGGATCACAGCTATCTGCATATCTAGAAGTAGCAGTAGGTGTGAAGACAACTTCTGCTGTATCCTCCTGGAAACTGCTAATTTGGGTCGAGTCCTTTTTCAGTTGTATCATCAATCACAATGAAGTATATCTCAATTTTTAATCAAATTATAGTAAAAGAATATCAAGAAGAACTGAAGATGAAGATAGTATGGCATTAGTAGCCCCAAAAGATCTAAGGGAAGTGACATCGCTAGTGTTGAATGGAATGGTAAAGAAAGATTAAAAAGAGATGAACAAGCATTGAGTAGATCTCTGTACCTTCATGGACCCCAGTAAGTACTTGGTTCTTATTCCATCCCTCTCTTGCATGAATTTTCCCACAATTCAAAAGCAAGGAAACTATCAAGAAGAAATGGATGAATGGGAAGGGCTTTAGGGAAGGGCCTTACAAACTGTTACAGAAGGTGAGCAGGCTTGAATGGCAGAGAAGAATACCAATGTTATTGTAAATTAAAGAAATCGGAGATTTCTTAATTTAATTGGCAAGATGTGTGGTAAAAACCATGTAGGAGAACATTGCTCTATGGAAGTCTAATAAGATTCATTTAAACAGTCTTTTAACCAAATGCTTCAGAAAGATCACTACTAAACATTGATGTTCTGAGAGTCACTTGAGAGTATCTTCAAAAATCAAAAACTTTGGGTCCCAAGAAATTCAGACTATTTCACTGGGCATACGTGGCATAGGCTAAAAGAGGGAGGAAATGGAACATGCAGTTTACCAATTTAAAAGCAGGGTGGGAGGGAAGAATGAAGGGCATCCCCAGGAAAGTATGTCAGTAGTATAGTTAGGGCAAGAAACCAGATCCCTTAGTGCCCAAATCCTCTCTCACCCTTGAGTTAAATGAATTGAAAATGGTGTGTTTTGTCATTAAAATGTATTAATCTTCTTTTTTTTCTCTTTTCCATCCCAGGAGGTGAATTAGTTATCCCTCTACTTGTAGAAGACCCTTTAGATATCCCTCCTATTGCTACTCGTGCACCTTTCATTACACTTCCCCCTACCTTTCGCCCCCTCCTCACCATTATTGAGACCACCAAAGATTCCCTGTCCATGACCTCTGAGGCGGGGTTACCTTGCTTGTCGGACCAAGGCAGCGATGGTTGTGATGATGATGGCTTGGTGATATCTGGGTATGGCTCAGGGGAAACCTTTGACTCTAACCTACCCCCTACTGATGATGAAGATTTTTACACCACCTTCTCCTTGGTAACAGATAAGAGTCTTTCCACTTCAATCTTCGAAGGTGGCTACAAAGCACACGCACCCAAGTGGGAATCCAAGGACTTTAGACCTAACAAAGTCTCCGAAATTGGTAGGACTACTACCACGTCTTTGTCCCCTGAGCTGATCCGCTCCACAGCTTCGTCCTCGACTGGGATGGTTCCCAAATTGCCAGCCGGCAAAATGAATAACCGTGAGCTCAAACCCCAGCCTGACATAGTCTTGCTTCCGTTGCCCACTGCCTATGAGCTAGACAGCACAAAGCTGAAGAGCCCGCTAATCACTTCCCCCATGTTCCGTAATGTGCCCACAGCAAACCCCACGGAGCCAGGAATCAGACGGGTTCCGGGGGCCTCAGAGGTGGTCCGTGAGTCAAGCAGCACAACGGGGATGGTCGTCGGCATAGTGGCTGCTGCCGCCCTCTGCATCCTCATCCTCCTGTATGCCATGTACAAGTACAGGAACAGGGACGAAGGGTCCTATCAGGTGGACGAGACGCGGAACTACATCAGCAACTCAGCCCAGAGCAACGGCACGCTTGTGAAGGAGAAGCAGCAGAGCTCAAAGAGTGGCCACAAGAAACAGAAAAACAAGGACAAAGAGTATTATGTGTAAAAAAGAATACTTATTTATATATAAATATATAAATACTTAATGAGATTTAACTGAAATATCAGAACCATTGCAGCGAACGAGATGATTGGGAGATATCGTTTGTGGGAAAAAGTATTGGGAAAAAAAATTTCAGCAGTGACTGTTAATGTCTCAGTCATCGCTTGGAGTCAGCAAACTCTGCCCTAATGTATTATAAAGCACACTTAGCATTCCGGAGATGGCGCACACAGCTCTGCCCTGTTAGTGAACTTGGACGTCTCCAAATCTCCTCCTCCGCTGAACTTTCTGCAAAGGTAGAAGACTTCATGGCTTACTTGTTTCATATCTCCAAGTGAGTCTTTAACAATGTTCGTGATCCCTGACTGTATCAATAATTTTTCAGTTTACTTATTTAAAAAAAAAAAAAAAAAAAAAAAAAAAGAAGGAAAAAGAAAAAATGCAATTATTAAACAATGGGAAAATGTTGAACAAACTGATCTGGCCACATCCAGAATACATATAACTTTTCGAGATTGGAGGAGGGGAATAAATGATTTTGGAGACTGTTGGTAGTTTGGTTTGGTTTGGTTTGGTTTCTTGGATTGTTTTTTGTTTGGTGTTTTTCATTTCTTAGGGTTGTGGGAGGGAAGGGTGGAGAGGAACAGTGTGAGGGTGAACCAGGACATGACCTGAGAAGAAATCTCGGAACAAAAAATAATCCATAATAAATAAAGAGAGACTATTGCCATATATGAACTCAAAAGCTACCCATGGTGTTTACTCTGCATATCTGGTTGTGTTGTCTCTAGAATCCGTTGTCTTGCAGTAAGTTGTTTGCTAACAACACAGTGAAAGTGTCTTATGGGTGGTGCTGAAGAAAATTATCATGGAAAGCTGGTTCCCTTGGATCTGGCTCCAGTATTTGCAATTGAACTGAAGAGTAGATGGGTTTGGGTCTGTTCTGATCAGTCATTGGCTTTATTTGAGAATATCACTTAGTATGCATTAGCACAGCCAAACTACGGTTAAGGGATTTGAAGATTCAAAATAGAATGCTTAAAAAATGGTTAACCATTCAGAGCTGAATATACCATGCTAAAATAAAGGAGCCTTCCTCTGGGTTCTGGTTCTGCGACTGATTGCAATGCATGCAAAAAATAATAATAAATCTGTTTAATAAAGAGATCAGAAAGACACCACTGGAGTTTAACTTGTGACAAGACCCATAAATGTCAGAAAAGCTAAATACTTGTTAAAGAATGAAAAATACATAGTTTTTTTGACATAAAACTGGTTTTCGTATGTAATATTTTAATTTTGTAGCTTGACATTTCAGATCATCTCTGTCTTTCCATTTGCCCTATTCTCCCTTTTCCTTCTCTTTTATATAAAAGAAAATAAATGAAGCTGCTGTGACACACAAAAATAATAAAGACAAAGTAATTTAATAATATAATATATATATACACACAGATATATTTATCATGGTATGTTTGACGGGACGACTGGAATAGAAGTTCTGTTACGGTTTTAATGTGGAACGAGAATGTTCTTGAAGAACAAAGTAAAACAAAACAGACAACAAAATCAAACCTTAAAATGTGAAGAGTGTGTGTTTTAGCTTTGTCACAGTTACCTGTGACAAAAAAAAACAAAACACAAAAATCTGAAATTTTGTTTACATATTTTACTACTATTTTTTTTGCTAGTATAATTTCTTTATGGATACCCTGATGGTGTATATACTGTTTTATGGTTAAATTGGGAATGTCTTCTGGTTTTATTTAACTTATTATTTAATTTGCTTGTTTGGTTTCTAAATTTTCCCAGTTATTGTGAAAAGGATTATCTTACTGTACAGAACAATAGCCAGGCAGTTTGACGGCCATGCCTATAATGTGCAAATAAGCAAATGAGGGAGAGAGAGAGACAGAGAGGAAACAACAAAAACCAGGATGGAGACTTTGGAATATCAGAAATGTACAATTTTTCTGTATACGGATGAAAACTAATCAGCTGTTTAGGTTTAGAAATCTACTCTTGCTGGTGTTTATAAATCGCATGAATATTTGACTTTGAAGAAGTGTCATCAAATGCACACACGCACATGGGAACTTAAATTCAAAGAAACAGCCTTCTCAAACATTTAGAGAAGACGCTTTCATGTTAACAGATATTTTCAGTGCGTGTATGTGTGCGTGTGTGTGGTGCGTGTGTGTGAGGTTGAGCTTTTTTTTCCTTTTTTATTTTTTATACTAAAAAGAAAAAAAAGACAGGTTTTAAAAAGGTGTGAAAGCACGATTTTAGATGACTTAAATGGCCGAAACGATACAAAGTTGATTATATCTTGATGTCTGTAAAAGATTGCTGTTCTTGGAGTCTTGGAGTCTTGTGAAATGATTTCCTGCTTTCTTTCTTCCTTTCCTTTTTGCTTTCCTTTTTTAAGTTAAGGGAAAAAGATTTACGCTTTCCTTTTTTTGTGTAAGTTTCTATTGGACAGTTTTTGGGAACATGTGCATTTCTGTATGTGGGCTTCTACCATATCCCTGTTGCTTTATGGACAACCTTTAGAATTTTTATTTGAGTTGTCGTGATGTTATTGCTTTTTTCCCCTTTCTTTTTCTTCCTTTTTGATTCTTTTTCTTTTCTTATTAGCATTTTGTTTAAAGATATGCTTAGCAATAAAAAGTTCTTCCCAAAGCCTTGGATGTTACTGGGTTTTTATTTCTGAAATACTTCAGCGAAACTCCAGACCTTTTTCCAGGTGAAAAGTAGTCTGTGAAAAGTGGTAGGATACCTTTTACCAAGGTATCCTCTATCCCACAAGAGTATTTAGGCATCAAATTACAGAATTGTGTTCATGTTTGCTTTCATGTGCTTTTTCATGCTTTTGTTCATGTGCTTTCATTAGTCCAATGAATCTTAATTCTTTCTTTTTCAGGGTCATTAGTTCAACTTGACTGTGGGGTCTACCTCACACCACTCCCAACTACTTGTCGCCCACCACCACCTCAGTGGGATACACAGTATCTCCATGGAATATGGATTTCAGTGACCTCAGATAAAAGCATACCTAAGACATTGACTTATATGCCCTTTCTAATGTGTTGCCTGATGTCAGTTTCCCTTTGAAGTGTGTAGCTCTTACCATGACCCTCTTCTGTGGACAGCAGTTTATAACGTTTGATATACTGCAGCAGCTGAATCCTTTGAGGATTTGGTTTGCCATTTGATACAAAAATGCCTTCTCATCATTTTATATGAGGACCTAAGTTCATCTGAATTTATCTATGATTTTCCACACACTACCTAAGGAACTTTGTTTACTTACTTTGTGTGCTATGGATCAGACTTAGATAATTAAAGTAAATGATCTGAGCCTTTATGTCATTCCAGGTTCTGAGTCTCCCAAAACCCCCATCACAGCTTCTGCCTGCCCCTTGTTGTCCTACTGAGCATTGCAGTCTATTACGATTTTGGCCAGCATGCAAATTTGCCAGCGTCCTGTTGTCTTTAGCAAGTGAACTTCAGTTCACGGTAGTAGGTTTTTTCAAACTGCATGTTCCCAAGCTACCTGTAAGATTTGACTTTTTAGAGGCATCTGGAGGTCAGCCAAATGAGTGTTTCACAGCCCTTTCATTTTCCACCAAGGATGATGCACAATCCACCACTCTTTTGAGTGGTGTTTTCCACAGGTTTCACTTACAACCAAATTAGACTCAAGATAAACAATACTTTTTTTCAGGTATTTTAATTTGTTCAGGTATTGTCTTTGATTTTCCACATTGTTTTTGCTCACATTTGCATGAGTGAGAATATGTATGTGTACGTACGTGTGAAGTTTTTTAATTTTACTGATTTCAGTTCTTTTCTGAGTCATGATGTCCTAACAACTTACAGATCCTCACAAGTATCAAACCCACAGGTTCTGGTCTAAACTCCACTCTTGTTTCTCTCCCAAAGTCATGAAATTCCTGGATGATATTCCCAACTAATATTCCTAATATTCCTACTGCTACTGTCCTAATATTCCCAGTACTGGAACAGTCAGCTCGCATGTGGGAGACCTAGGTCTGAACTTAATTGCTTTTTCTAAGATTGCAGAAAATTTCCTTATCACAAGCAGTTGGTGTTCTGAGAAAAGCATTTTTCTTTTCTCAGTGCTTTTCTCAAAACCTGTTATACTTCATATCATTATGAAATATTATGTGAAGCAAGAAATTTCAACCTGATTTATCGTAACCCTCTAGCTATAGTCACTCTTCTTTTCATTTTCCCTGTCACCTAATGACCATTTTATTACTTAAGCTAAGTGAAAGTGTCAGAAAAGAGATTTCATTGTTACCTAAAAGGCTTGGAATTATTGTGTGTCTTTGACTTATCTCAACACAGAATTGTTGAGGTTGAAAGGCACCTCTGGAGGTCATCTACTCCAAGCACTACCTCCCCAAAGCACGGTCAGCTACAGCAAGTAGCTGTCCAGTCAGGTTTTTAATATCTCCATATTAAACTCCACAGCCTCTCTGGGCAACCTCTTCTAGTGTGACCACCCTCACTAAAAACAATTTTTGTTGTGGTTAGATGACATTTATCATTTCTTAATTTGTGCCTGTTCCCTTTTACCCTTTTGCTGGGGTGCCACTAAGAAGAGCCTGGCTTCCTCTTCTGTAAAACCTCCTTTCAAGTGTTTATACATTTTAATAAGATTCCCTATAAGCCTTCTCTTCTCTAGGCTGAACAGTCCCAGCTCTCTCAGCCTGTCCTTACTCATCTTCAAAACCCCTTGCTGGACTCACTCCAGTATCTGCAAAATCTGAAATAGACAAAATTGTCTTACCACCTCACTAAGGTAGGGATATAGCTCTTTTCAAGGACGAGGGCTTGACAGTTGCTTGTTTTCTCAGCATTTTCCACTGGTAAGCAACATCCCACTTACTGTTTCACTTTTGAAGATCCCTATCTTAGATGCCTAGTTCTACTCTTCCCAAAACTGTTCAGCACATCTCTCCTTGCTGCACAGTTCCAGTGAGGAGTAATTTCTTTACAAGTTCTGAAACAAGTCAGAAAGATATAAGCGCTAGGCTTCCATTCCTGCTATTGCAGGAAAATACTAGTGAGGAATAGCTTCAGTGCTGGGGGTTTTTCCAGATATTTCTTGCCTCTGGGCTGAGAAGGAGAGCCAGACTATTGCAACCAAGGGTGTCATGATAAATGCAGGAGATTGGGATGAGAGGTCTTGACTGACTCTTACTCCTTCTTGGAGAAAGTTTCACTGCAGTAAAGACATTTGTTGGGTTAGTTAAGAAACAAAATTAGAATCTCATTCAATTTGGCAAAACACTGCTTTACACATAGAAGGCTATTACACTCCAATTTCTCTTCAGACCATACATGTTGTACAGGGTGATGTCTCATGTATCTCCCGAAATGTTCCTGATTGATAACCCCCTTTGTCTGGAGAGCTTGTTCATGTCATCTTTCACAGACAAGCAAATATGGTGCTTTTCAAGGTAAATTTTCAATAAATGGTTGGCCTGCAGGGATTTGATATTTATAATTTGAGCACATAGATTGTATGGAGAGGAACAGAACACACACATGCAACAGATAGATTATGTTGGACAGCGTAAGACTGGATAAGGGCTTAAATTTTAAAGGTATGAGATAGCTAATTCTTATTGAAAACAGGAAAACAACTACATAAATACCTTTAAAAATTGAGACCACTTCAGTGTAGTAGTGACATAAGGTTAATTAGCTAGTGCTAATTGCTTGGGCTTTTGCAGCACCAAATGGTGTAGGCAAGTGGTGGACAAGGTTCCGCTCTCTCTCCCTTACATAAGCTTTAAAGAACTCACCTGCCTTCAGCACGGGAGTCAAAATAAGAGAGAGCTCGGAAAGGAGTCTATTTCAGCATGCTAGGATGGAGGCTGTGAGTGTGTTTTTAACTTAAATTCAGTTAAAGCAGAAGACAAAAAAAACATTTGCACGTGGTTCCATACCTTGTACAGAAGCACAAGCCTTTACACTTGCCACAAAGCACAACTTAAGGCTACTCAGCAAGAGGTTTCATCTGCCAGCCAGTGCAGCTGTTTTGTCGCTTTTTGTTCACAAAAGAAAACCAAGGGGCAATGTCCACGTGGAGTTGGCAAAATCCTGAGCAAGCAGCTGGGAAAACCTTAACATGCTTTTCTTCACTGGCTCGTATGCTGGACACAATGTCTAACAGCTTTGGCTGGCTCACTGGAAAAATATTTTGAAAAACATAGATATATTTTAATAATACTGGCAAAGCCTTTGGAACACTATGAAAAATTCACTCAGAGAGCATTTGGATTTCAAGAGTAGTTACATAAAGAGTTAAAACGTTCGACCACAAAACAGGACTGAATCACATCACGGAAACAAAAATGGAAATGGGAAAAGCGAAGGCTCTGAAAACCATCAATAGTGGTATCTGAATGCCTTTCTTGATTCAGATAGTTCTTCACAGTTCTCAGTCTTATAGCTTGGCTCCATAATTCACAGTCAGTACTACCAATGGTGGTAACAGCAGGTCTTTCTTTAGTAGAGTGGTGTAAGAAGTAAATGGAAAAATCGTCCACAGGGTGATGAGGAACCCCTTTCTGAGAAACAGTTTACAAGAGCTATTTGTAAGAGCAAATTAAAAGGGAGAGACAGAGTCTGCATGCAGTGCACAGCCAGGTACTCAGTAAAGCAGCAGGTGAGGAACAGGATTTTGATTTCAAAGCTAAGAATGCGCGAGCTGAGCTGTGCCAGGGCACACTCAAGTTTATGTAACTTGAATCAAGCCCTTTTCTCCGCATGCATTACGAACCAGAGTTTATTTGCATCACTGTTTCTCACCCCAGAATTCCAACCTTATCCAGGCATGAGAAGCAGGACACTTATTTCAGTTGTCTATTTGAACTCTCTGAGCATTTGATCTCTACCTCTTCTGTATCATGGTTGACAATTATTCATTTCTGTCTGTTCTCTGAGTCACAAATGTTAATTTACATCCATAGTTACATTATGAGCTGATACTAGTATCGCTGCTGTGCATGGGTGGAAATTAAGACAGACTTGCCTGTGGTTATATAGAAAAACCATGGTTGTAACAAGATTAGCTTCCCAAAGCTTCTGGACTCTCACACTCCAAAGAATACTGTGGTGCTGCCTGAGGTAGAGTACATCCAGTCCTCCTGTTCACTTTAGCTTCTCCAAATCATGGACTGGCTGTCAGATTTCAAAGACTTAGAGCAAATGGTGGAAATACAGGAATTAAAAAGAGAATAAGACCCTTTAAAACTAAGAAAACCATTTTAAATTGGAAAGTATTAGGTTTTCAGCTGTTTAGTTAAAATGTCCCAGTTTTATACATGACAGAGGCATATGTAGGCATTTGAGCACCCAGAGCAACTTCTAAGTCTGCCAGTCTAGCTTTACTGTCTGCAAATGCCTGCAGAAAATCACTACCCGCATCTGTAATATTTTGCTATAAACAGCTTGTTATACCATTATGATAACATTGATGACAACACGATTTTATTACAACTAATTATAGGAAGGGAGACTAAATGCCGCGTTACAGCTCTTCAGCTCCTGGGTCAGTGTTATTGGTCAATCAACAGTCAAGTTGATTGTTATCTATCTTTCACAGTCTGCACTGAAGTGCATAGTATTGCAAAGATTTTAGCTAGCAAAGGTCTTGTTATCTGGATAAATTGGGTTATAATTATTACAAACATTCAGAACCTACAACTTCTTTTGAAGCTGATGGCAAAGCTTCCCTTACAGTAAACAGAGTGCTCCCATTCCATAAATCTCAGCAAGTTTTGGTTTTAAAACATTTTGTGCTTTTTTTTTACCCACTTTACCTCATGGTGTTCACAAGTTTTTTAAAATATTATCCACATTGTGGTCATTAAAAAAAAAAAAAAATGATTGATTTAGCACTCTTAAAGTTACTTGGTAAAAAATAAATTGTCCTCAACTTATGTAGCAAGCAACCTTGAGCTGAGTCAAAGCCTGGTACCTGATGGCCATTCACCCATATAAACAAGAAATATTTTGCAAACCAACTGATCAACAAAAAGTATCATGGAACAATCCACTTTATTCAGGAGATTTCTGAGCTATAAATAATAGTCTCAGGTTCATTTCTGCCTCACAGTTTGGGCCAGAAGAGCACTAGCAACTACATCATCATCAGTAGGTACTACATTTCTGCACTGACAACAAGGCCTGCATCCTCAGGAGATACAAGGCAGGGCTGAAGAGTCTTTATATGACAGGACTCCAGTGGTAGAGAACTAAGTGCTGGCTTGAAGATTATGAAATAAAAAACCCAAACAAAACCCAAAATAATCACAGTCCTGTGCCTTGAATAGCAGGTGGGCTGCAGTTCAGCAGTTGTCTGCTTCAGCTTCAGTCTTTGGCTGGGAGGTGGGAACATCGTATGGAGATATCACCTGCAGCAGCACTACATTTTTGGAGGTAGGATGTGCTCTTGCTCTCACCCATTCATAAGCACCATTCAGTCTTTAGTCATGACAACAAATCAAATAGCTTTTAGCACTTCAGTGCCTAGGCATTCACTGCCTCTGCCTCTCTGAGCCACAGCCCTTTGTCTGCAATGCAGAAAACAATGAAGACACTGCAGCAACTAGGAGACAATAGCCACAAAGCATTCAGCTCAGAAGATTTTTTAAATGTAGAGATATGGAAATGCATCCTCCCACAAGACTATATATATGGCTACTAAAAATACATAGTACTGTAGTGAAGCATTATTGAAGCAGACATCCTGCCACCAGGGAAAAATCAGTCCCAAGCATTTCTCTATGTTTTTTTCTTTTATCTTGGCCCTTGCTGGCAACAGTAAAACTCCAAATTAAAAAGCTCTTATTAGTGAAGTTCGCAGCTAGCAGACTGTAAAGTTGAAGTGCTCATCAGTGTTGGAAAGGAGGGGGGAAGAGTCTGAAACCGTCTAACACACAGAGTAAACATAGATATGTGAGTTTTATGCTAAGAACATTTCTGCTTCTGTGCAGTTATCTCTTACTGCCAGAATAGCCCAAAGGATTAAGATGGTTTATTGGGATCAAATGCCTTATAGATTATTATAGTGCTGGCTGTTTACCGATTCACATTAAAATGAAGAACTACGCTTATATCCCTGTATGTTCATCTCTCAATCACAAATTCTGTTCCATTTCCTAAATGGACCAGCCCAGATTCCCAGCCTATCCTATTTTCCATATCCAAGATAAATCTCCGAAGACATCTTGCTGTCTCTAAAGAGAGCTATGCCTGTGTAGCTGGTCTGTCCCTTAAAAGCACTGTCAGCATTCAGATCTCAGCACTTACTGCCAGCGATTAACACGAAACTTTGCTATAGGGTTGTTTAGGCAGGAATAGATAGTGACAAATGGGTTAGAGCCTGAATTATCTCATAGTTAAAGTAGCTGAGGGTTAAGGAGGGAAAGAAATCTGGGGTGTTGCCTAGAACATACTTTTCTGCAGGAATGTCAACTGTGCCCTTAGAGGTATAAGACTTTTGAGGTCATTTAGCACAGAATTTTTTTAAGTTGTCTGGTATATACCATATATCCAAACATATACCCAAAAAGCCAAAAAGCCAAGCTAACCTCTTGCTTGCTGTCAACAGTTAAAGTTCCCTTCACAACAAAGCTGATGTTCTGCAACCTTGGCTGTCCTCAGCATCGCCATACCTATATGCTCTTCCTGAGCCTGACATGCATAGCCTAGGATCTGACATAGCTAAACACCTTACAGAGCCCAGTCTGACAAGTAAGGTCTGAATTCAGATGAACTGACACTGTTTTGTCCTGTTCTGTCACTGAAAAGAGCCTGTTTCCATCTGCTTTACACTGTCTTTTCAGGTATATATGTTCATTGATAAGATTCCCCCTGAGCCTTCTTTTCTCCAGGCTGAAAAGTCCCAGCTATCGTGGCCTTTCCTCCTGCTTTTCTCCTAGGAGAGATGCTTCAATCACTTTATTATTTTTGTGGACATCTGCTGGATTGTCTCGTGTCTGAGGAACATAGAGCTGGACCCAGTATTCCAGGTGTGCCTTTACTATTGCTGAGGGGAAGCAGGATCACTACTCAGCCTGCAGACAACACTCCTGCTTATGCAGCCCGGGATACCATTAGACTTCTTTCAGCAAAGGCGCATTTCTGGCTGAAGTTCAACTTGGTGTCCTTTTCTGCAAGGCTGCTCTCCAGCTGGTTGGCCCCTAGCATGTACTGGTGCATGGAGTTCTTCCTGCAAGGTGCACAACTTTGCGCTTCTCCATGTTGAGTGTCATGAGGTTCCTGTTGGCTCATTTTTCCAGCCTTTTGAGGTCCTTGGGGATGGTAGCATCACCCTCTGGTTCATCAGATGCTACTCCTAGTGTTGTGTCACGTGCAAACTTGCTGAGGGTACACTACCACATCATCCACGTCATTAATGAAGATTTTGAGCAGGACTGGACCCAGTATGAATCCCCTAGGGTTCACTGCTAGTCAGTGGCTTACAACTAGGCTTCATGCCACTGATCACCACCCTCTGGGCCCAGCAATTTAACCTCTCATCCAGCCCATACTTCAAAACTTGCTTTAAATGCAAAAATGTCACTCACGGTGCCTGACTTTTGTGCCAATATCTGATGACTCCCATGTTTGTGGAGCTGTTGGTGTGATTTTGTTGCTGACCTGTTCTATTATCTCATCTTTACTCTTTGGATTGTTCTGCATTTTATCCAGCAACTGTGTGGTATAAGAGGCATCTCTAGGGCAGTAACTGAAAATTAGGTCTTCTCAGTGCTATTTCAGTGGCCTCAAAGAAATTGGCCTTCTAACCCTGTGTTGTTTGTTTGGGGGTTTTTTTTTGCACTCTTTGCTCCACAGTAGTTCTGTTTCAAAATGAAGGATAGAAAACATCTCCCTCTGTGTAGTCTGCAGTTCAGTGGTTCAAGTGCTTAGAGTCTGGGTTTGGATATTCCTCAGGCAAGAGAGACTTCAGAATTCTGCTAAATCATCAGCTAATCGCTACAGGGTCTGCAGTGGTGCTTGCGTTTCTTACCTAGAAATCAGGACATTTGTGTTACAGTTAACTTAATTCAAGAATCTTAGTTAAGTTTGTTTAGGACAACAAATACAAGCAGAAAGAGAATAAGTCATCCCTGCCTGAAGCCGAGGAAACACCTTGCCCTGCCTAAAGCCAAGGGGCCCAAGGAAGAGGGAAATGATGCATACTGCAAGCTGTATAAAGTTATCTGCCTTCACCCCCTGACACTCTAGTGTGTCAGCACCTGTTCAACATAATAGGCCTGTGAATGTTGGAATGAGCTATCCATCTGTACCTCCATATTAGATATAGGCAAGGGGGCGGTCAGGTTAACCACTAAATCCAGTCTGAATGTGCAAGTGCTAGAAAAATACAAACTATTCTCCTAAGTTTTCCAACATATCAAATATGATCTAAGAAAGAAACAAGGGTCCTGGCACCATAAAGGCCACAGGTTTAAATAGAGGCCTTTTACTCTCAACATCTAACAAAGGAAAGCTACTTTGGTGTGAAGTTTTTCTAATAACTGACACTTCGATGAAGAAAAGTGGGAAGTCTTCCAAGTGAAGTACCTGAGGTTATTAGAGAAATAATGTAATTTGTAAGAACAGAATTTAGCCAAGTCACTAGTTAAATAGTTCTGCAGTTAACAAATGTGCCCTCAGAATGTTAATAGATGTCTGGATCTCAATTCTCACAGCTCAGCCAAAGATACTTTAGCATTGTAATAGAGAAGTGTTTTGAGAGGGATTTTTTTTTTCTTTGCTTTCAAGTATAGACACTACAGCTAGAATCAGAACGTGACACTGTCTAATACTAGATTTCTCTGGACTGGTGAAAAGATGAGGAACATCAGGTCTGGATGGGATAAAACTTTTGTGATTAAGTGAAATCACTTTCAGGATTGCTTAGCCTTGCCAGGCTGTTAGTATTCACCTCATTTGAATCATGTGTTTCTCTTGCACAGCGTAGAGAGTGAACTGGGACCCAAAAGTTGGCCATGCAGCTAACTGTGGACATGTGCAGAGACACCCAGGCTTATGGTTATAAGCCATAGAGATACACCAGGTCCACAGCCCTAAGTGCACAGATATGCCTGTACACTCACACAAAGAGACATCTCATCTGTCCCGAGTGTGGTACCTTGCACTATGTAACACCTACTAACAGCACTGCTTAACAACAAGAGTCTCCACAGCCCAGTTTGATGGTGGGCTGGAGTGACTTACACAGATACATTCAGAAGTGCTAATTTGTATCTTAACACCCAGTCCAAGATAAACATCATTTTGTCTGCTGGTATAGTTATTAAAGTAGGATAGCAGGAGAAAATAGGAAAGAAGAGCTGCTTGTTTTCTGGGGACAATGTGTGGTGGGAGAGAGGTAAGAAGAGCTAAGTGTGAGATTATTGCTGAGCTGTGACCATTTATAATGAAAAAGCAGAAGAGTAAGTGTAGCAGAACTATATTAAAATACATGACAATGGTCAAGAGAAATTGCACTAACGCAGTGAAGGTTTAATATAATTTAGGTTTATGGGTTTTTTCTTCTATTTAAGTGAATTTAATGTCAGTGAATCGTATCAGAGTAATAACCCTGGAGACACAAATCTTCTGTTTACTCTTAATATGAGCACAGCTGCACAACTGCACTGGTTCCAGGCTCCTTCTCCCCTCACCTCTGCAGCCAGTAGGGAAGGAAGCATAACTTTCAATTTCCCCAGCCCAGAGGGTCCTCATCAACTATAGCAGGGCGCTTAGTGAAGCAGTCAACAAATGTTTGTAGGTATTATGTTTGTGACACAGGACACCTTTTACTGTAAGTGAGCTGAGTCACATCTCCTAAATAGATAACAGCTTATGAAGACTTTCTGAGTTTTTTCTTACAGAATATTTTGATGAGTAAATATTTTTCAGTAAGATAACAGCTCTGTAAAAGTATTCCCAAGCAACTATACATCAGATTGTCTGGTCTGATAACATTTAACAACCCATAGAATCCAATGCCTTTTGTGGAAACTGGACCCAAATGCTCAAGTCTTGTTTCCTGCTTTCAAGGTACACATAGAATCATAGTCCCTGCCATGGGCAGGGACACCTCACACTAAATGATGTCATCCAAGGCTCTGTCCAACCTGGCCTTGAACACTGCCAGGGATGGAACACTTACAACTTCCCTGGGCAACCCATTCCAGTGCCTCACCACCCTCACAGTAAAGAACTTCCTCCTTATATCCAATCTAAA
>JANHGB010051314.1:0-21872 GCA_026283785.1 Coracopsis vasa
GATATAAATATGTATATGACTCTTTCTTCAGGTAATAGAGAATCGTAGGCTATTGCTATTAAAAATAAAGTGGAATTATATAACAGAATACATGCATGTTGAATATAGTCAAACTGAAGCTGAAATAAACTGGAATATTCAAGGTATTGGATAAATTCGTGGGACACATTTTTTGTTTCTACTCACATAGCTACAAGAGGCATGCAATTACCAGAGACAAGTTCATGAAGTATTGGTGACAATTTTAGACCTCACTATGTATCATAGAATATAGATCTGCAACAGCAATGAGCATTTAAAAATCTCTAGTATTAATTTCACATAAGGTCTTTTACTTTCAACGCTGAAGAAAAAATCCCTTTGCCAGGATCTGCTTTGAAAACCTAGCTGCTCTCTTTCAACTTTTGTCCTTGTGGAAAATTAGGCGCATATTGATTCAGATTTTTTGGGTGATGTGCAGTAATGCAATGTGTCATTCTACATCAAGATGCCTTATTACAAAGGGGCTGATAATTTGAATTTGTCCATCCATCACAACAAATTCATTTGATTACCATTTGGGATCAGTAGATCTGTCCATTAAATGGTGATGTAGACAAGCATTTAGTTAAAAAAAGCAATTCTGCTATAAAGTTCCACTTACCAACCTCACAAATATTACAGAGGTACTTAATGAAACTACAGCCTGAAAAAAGAGCACAATAGTTACCATCATTAAATAAAATATCAATTACCTTCTGGTGATCAAAACATCATTATTTGCAGTCACAGATCTCTAGATGACATGAGTGCTGTGGTTTAAGTCCAGCCTGTCGCTCAGAAACCACGCAGCCCACTCGCTCCCCCCTCCCACTTTCTTCCTCCCTGCTCCTGGGGGGATGGTGAGGAGAAACGAAAGAATGTAACTCCCACGGGCTGAGATAAGAGCAGGCCACTGACTAAGGTATAACACAAAACCACTGCTGCTACCACCAATAATAATAATGATAAGGGAAATAACAAACGAAGAGGATATAACCGCTCACCACTCAGCCCGACCGAGCAGAGCTAGCCCCTCCGGGTAACTCCCAGTTTGCATCCTGGGCATGATGTGTTGTGGCATGGAATACCTTTTTGGCTAGTTTGGATCAGGTGTCCTGTCTCTGCTTCCTCATGGCTTCTCCTCCTCCCTGGCAGAGCATGAGGCTCAGAAAGTCTTTGGTCAGACTAAACATTACTAAGCCACAACTGAAAACATCGGTGTTATCAGCGCTGTTCCCAGGCTGAAAGTCGACAACACAGCACTGCATCAGCTACTAAGAAGGAGAAAAAATGACTACTACTGCTGAACCGAGGACAATGGGAAAATCAAGAATTCAGATTTAGTGTGTTGTATTCCTGGTAAAGGTTGAATTTTTAATGATGAAGATTAGAAACCATAAGGAAGTAGTAACAATCCCACTTTTGTGACAGTTTGTTTCTCCAAGGCAACTGAAGCCCACACAGAGAAGTAAAATGATGGCTGTAGATAAACTAATGAAAGTTAAGAGTTTAGAACAACTCTCAGTGGAGGCCTGAGAAGGAAGGCCTAGAATATAAATAGACGGGGATGTAAACATTCATGTAATGGTATAATATATGTCACAATATACTTCCATTTAAATTAGTTGCTTCAGGGTGAGTATGTGTTCCTTCCAGAAGCTACATTTCCATTTAAACAGGGACATCTTGGTCATTTTGTATTTGCGTGAAAAAAAAAAATTTATTGTTTGAATTACATTAAATCTTATCCCCAGGAGTTGTACTTAGTGTAATCATCTTTTTCCCATTCGCCTTTTGTGTATGTACATGTATTTATGCAACTGCCTTCTCCATTATGAGTACCTTCATATGGCATATTTTTTTAATCCACTGGAAACTACAACCGATATTAACAGAGTTGGGAGCAGCAAGGACAATAATATTCTATAACTTTCATCAGAATATATATAAGGGTCAGCAGGGTAGATTCTGTAGTTATTTGTGTGCCCATGAAGGAATTACAGAGGAAGCCCAATTATATCATAGACTAGAATTGAAATAGGAGTTATAAACCCACCCCACACATTATTATCTATGCGTATGGAATTACTTCACAAAAAAAAATTATAAATCTTAAACGAAAATTCTTCTTAGAAAATTAAATAAAAAATGAAAATATATACAGTACAGTATGCAACATATAGCTTAAAATTTCTGTCTTTGACTGTGCCCAAGTGAATCAAATCCCATTGCACCAACAGGCTGCGACTGTCAGCAGAATCTAAAGGGTTGTTAACTCACTCTGAAATTATAAAAACAAGAGTTGGGCTAGGCTCGGTTGCTTGGACAGTCAGTAAGGCGTTTGAGGTAACCTAGAGCTTCTAAAACACCTGCACATGTGTAAGAAGAGGACTTATAGGAGGTCTGCACTCTGCAAGAACAGCAACTGGAGCCAAGTGGCAATCCCAAGGGCATCTCAAATGTCATTAGGCACTGATTTTGAGACAGCTCGTGAGGGTTTACATTTAATTAGTTGTAAAGCTGCATAGCTTTCTAGATTTTATTCACTGATGGAACCATGTAGAACAGAAATATAGCGTTCTTGTTGCTAGTAATACGCCATAAGCTTTGTAATGAGTTTGCATGGCCTCTCGTTTGTCAGGTCTGTTCATTTGATCTGCTTGCAGCTTTGTTTTACCTAATTTAGCTCTGACAGCAATTTCTCTTATTGACCAGATGCCTAGGGCTTATTTGTTCTGCTTTCATATATCTTTTTGCTGTAGAACCTTATTTCTGTACAGACAATAATAACAAGCATTTTTTCTATGTAGAATGTGATATTAACTACTCATCAGTGCAGAGAAAGGCAGGCCTAGTGTGATGGCAAAGACCTTCAGAAGTAGAGACACACAATGTGTAGGAAAGGAGCTCAGGCACATGATGGGGCACAAGCTTGGCACTCGAGACCCTCAACAATTCACCCAAGGTCAATGAAAGAAATGCAGACTAGGAGTTGGAAAAAACTAGTTTTAATCTAAGATAGGTAAAAGTCACTGTCCTTAGTATATTTGGAAGTAGTACAGAACTGCAGACCAATGAGAAAAGAGCAAAGACATAAAGTGTGTTAGCAAGCATGTAAGAATTATTCTAACTGGATCTTAGAGAAAGCAATAAAGAACCATGAACAGGAACATCATATTCTTCTTGACAAAGGACTCCAGAAGCTGAAAACTGTATTATCCTCCCACACATCACATGGATGAAACCACCAACTTTAGAATTCAAAGGAGCAGGGAAAGGGTGAGCATAACACCAGGAAAAGGGGTATAAAAGAAACCTGTCTATAAGTTTTAACTGCAGTATTATTCATTATTCTTCCACAACTAGATGTGAACTAGTACTGATTAGACTCTTAAAATTTTATATTAAGAATAAATTTTTGATTGTATATATTTAAATGGTGTGCTTTCTTTTCACCCATAAATGAGATTTTTGATGTAACAATGGGGCTTGTCCTGTTGCTTGCATAGATGCACATGGTGACCCAGCATATCATTTGATGCCTTCCAAAAGGTGCAGCTCTCTTGTAGTTTTACTGTCTTAGCTGCCAAACCCGTCTGGAATTCTGAGGTAGTCTAAGCTGTCTCATAAAATATTAAGAGTTTGTGTTAGGTAACTGAATCGAACCCCAGCTCTTCACTGACTACTGAAATGTGGGCTAGACAATTATTGATGTTTTAATCCCTGAGCTGAACTTCAGATAACAAATGACAATTTAGCTACGTATAACTCAGTATTATGGCAGTGCAGAAAAATATTCACACATTACTATTACGAAATGTGGGAACATTTCTGGAAGAGGCAGGAGGCCACGACTACATGGAACTAATAGAAGAAGACCGCGGAGCGCAGAAGGACAGAGGGACATGAATGGAGGTGAACCCGGATTGAGGAGGAAGTAGCAAGAAGAAAGTGCCGAGTCATCATGACTAGCTGGAGTTGTGTGGACAATAACTTATAGCCAATGAAATGGACAATATAAACATGTGCACAGATAAGAACAACCAATTAGCTTTTGCCAAGTAGAACTTCCTTGTTAACCGAAAGATATATAAACGAGCTTGTAGAATAAACTAGGTCTTCGATCTTTCTTCAGAGTCCATGTCGTAAATCCCCTCAACAAAATACATTTCAGTATCATCTCTTTTTTTTTTTCCTGCAGACTTTATAAAAGACATCAATGATCTAATAGAAGACAAGCAAGTGTATTTTAAAATGTAATTTAAAACTTCCATTCTTCTCAATCAAGCACCTGAGAAACTTTAATGAAACCAACAAGATACAATGGTTAGCATTTCCACATTTGAGAATTAATAGGAGTAGGAGATGAAACCCCTGTATGCTAGGTTCTTGAAAACACCAATATTCACTGTACTACCTTGAAAATTTTATATTAACTGAACATCTATATTTACCTTTTTTATGATTAATTGTATTTATGCACAGCAAGATAATCTTTTAGGATATGCTATATAAAGGAAATTAGTATGGATAAGTTCTGTTAACAAGCAATAAAATAAGTCATATATAAAATATTCAATTTAAAACACTATATATTATTCCACTGAGCATAGCAATTTGAAGCAATACTTCCTCCCTTCCCCAGACATCAGGAAATATAACTTTCCCTTTTTCCCCCGATTAATATTACTTTTTCCTTTCACAGTTTATCATGCTCATATTTTTTTTCTTCCTACCATCTTATTCCATTACTGATTACATATCTCATCAGTAACTTTGCAATTACTTAAAATTATGTTCTTAGTAATTATTTTAAATTATTTTGACTCACATACCTTAATTAATGGTATTCAAATGAATGCTTAAACTTGGTTCTGTCTTTCATTCCTTTGTAGTCTGTAGCTAGCTCAGGAATTCATTTCCAGTCCAAAATTACTAACTTGTCAGAAAAAAAAAAAAAAAAAAAAATATACTTCTACAAGGAAGTCTGCTTAAGGTATTTCAAAAGCTATCCACCTCTGCCCCCTTGTGGTCAAGTCTGCTCTCAGGCAGGTCTTGAGAGGAGGAAAAAAAAAAAAGCTCGACACAGCACAGCTTGAAAAATAAAGTCCGTATTGATTTTAGCTTATTTCATCTTAACTTACAAAATCCAGTTAACTATTCTGTAGGAATTGTTCTTGTGCAAAGTATTTCTAGATAAAGGTTTTTCAAATAAAAACAAACAAACAAAAACCCCACCAAAATCAAACCTTCATATGCTTCCAAGTAAGGGTTGTTTTCCATGTCCAGTATTATACACAGTAAATTTCAATTATGTTGCACGGCAGTGTCACTGAACTCTTTTAAGGGATTTTTCAGGTTTGAAGCACTGCAGGATGGGAGATCATACCACAACTAATTCAGAGATTTTTGCTTTAAATTCCTGTTTGTGGTTTTTTTTTTTTTCCTTAGAATAAGCTCTAGAAAAGAAAAAAAAAAAAAAAAAAAAAAAAACAAAAATCAAACCTAAACAAACAAAAAAAACCCCAAACCTACAACACTGTACTATAGGTTTTATTATAACAAACATAATAAGTGGGCTTTAAGTTAAGCCTGTATAATACATTCTTTAAAAGAAACCAATTTCAACCTATTAGTTTAACATTAGCAAGACTCTTCTGTACCTCCAGTGTGCTTTCCAGTAAGTTCTTGCTTCTAGGCTTGATATCAATAAAATGAGCCACTTCCTGGCTCCAAAAATATTCTTTCTGGCCTTAGAAATGTTTCTTTTCCCATACCACTGAGACCTGTCTGACAGTTTGTTAATCCTTTCAGCATCTCTGTTTGAGATGCAAGTGATAACCTTATCTGCTGTTCATCTGTTAATTCTATCTGCTCCAGACTGCTGGCTCTTCTTGAATAGTTTCTTCAAGTTCAGTTACTCCGTACAATTACCCTAAAAAGGCATCAGCTGAGAAACCTCCCAGGTGTGCAGCACAGCAAAGATCTAAATACTGTTCAAATAAAGGTCAAAGTGTGAGAAAGGAGGAATTACTAGGAGCAACTGCCTAAAACCCAATACAGAAGAAAAAAAAAAAAACAAAAAAAACAACAAAAAACCCCCACCTGAATTTCCAGGCTAAAATCAAGCTAGGAGCAAACGGTTAGCCTGCAGGGACATGACATGGAAGGTTTCCTTTTTCATTTCTTCTTGTCTTCTCTGTGTTTTCTTTACTTCTCAAAGTCACTTGTTCTACCACATATGAAAATGCAACTTTTTAAAAAGTACTTTTTGTCTTTTGAGAGTGCTTACCAAAGCAAAACCAAAAATTTTTTACAGATACCTTTTAAAAACCTGATCAAGTTAGGTTTGTACATTAACTCTCTTAGTCTTCTGGGTTTTTCTCAGTAGCAGAATAAGCATTGTGTTTCAAACAGTGCTCTTACAGAGTAAGTTTTGTACTTCAGGTATGCATGTTAGGTCTTTCTCAACTGATGTCAGCAAAAAGTTCCCCATTGATGAAGACAGATTACTCATCATCACTTCAGTTGCTCATTATACTCTAATTAAACTTTGTTTAATCAGTTTCTGTCATTTCTCTACATTGTGAGGGTGATGAGACAGTGTGACAGGCTGCCCAAGGAAGTGGTAAATGCTCCATCCCAGGCAGTGTTAAAGGCCAGGTTGGCAGAACCTTAGATGGCATGGTTTAGTGTGAGGCATCCCTGTCTATGGCAGGGGGGTTGGAACTAGGTGATCTTAAGGTCCTTTCTAACCCTAACAATTTCCATGATACATTCTCTGAGGGGGTAAAGACATTCCCATGTGGTGTCCATATTAATTTTATCTATAAGCTTTAGCATCTGCTCAATATTTTGAAAGTAAAAATTTCTGATGTCTTGCACAGCTTTTTGGAACTTTGATTTTTGGTTTTGTTTTTTTGTTTGTTTGTTTGTTTGTGGTTTGGGGGTTTTGGTTATTTGTGTGTGTGGTTTGTTTTGATTCTGTTTTGTTTTTTTTTTTTTAACTTGCAGCTTAAGTAAACTGGATGGGTTTGGGTTTTTTTTTATTTTTTTATTTTTTTTTTTTAGAAAATGTCAGGCAACTTTCAGGCTGTTTTTCTCATGGCTGTCTGATCTGCATTCCTTGTACACGGTTCCAAGGTTTGCAGCTTGGTGCATCTTCTCATATTTGACTCTTGCACATTTCATTAATACCATGTTTTCTCCTTCCAAATGGTAACAGAAGGGCAATTCTAACACCACCATATCTTGTTCTGTCACTAATACGAAAAAAGGCTGGTCAAAAAGTGATGTAGCAGAAGACTACTGCACCTCTAGTGGAAAACTATCAGCATTTACTTACTGCGGATTTATATAATGTAAAACTTAACTATTTTCTTCACATTTTCATTACTGTGACAGGAATGCAGTGAAGCATCGGCTTTTGCATGCATTCCAGATATTATCACTTACTCTTTTTCTCAATGTTCTCAGCTCTGGTGAGGCTGCACCTTGAACACCATGTTTGGTTCTGAGCCTTTCCCTATGAGAGATACTGTGTTGCTGTAGTGGGTTTTAATATGTTTGGGTTTTTTAAAAGACTTCAGTATATGTAAACCTCATCTCAAACTACTTTTCATATGTCTTTGGACAAGAGAGGAGTATGGATCACTGTGATGATCAAGAGAACCTGTTTCTGTTTGTCTGAAAACAGCTCAAAAGAGAGAAGGAACTGACAGCTCGTTATTACTTGTGAAAGTGACCAAAAGTAGAACAGAGGATCAAGCTCCAGGACAGTGGGGGATAGTTTCCTGTGTTTACCCTGACAGTTTACCCTGAGACCATGAAGATCAGCTGCCTGGAGACAGCGGCAATAACACTGCGGCACCTGTCAGGGCACAGTGTTAACTGGGTCTGGGTCTCACCTGTGGGATGAGCCAAGAGACCCCTGACCCTATAAAAAGGCAAAACCATCATTCAGTTGTGTGGCTCTCTACCTGGGAGTTTGGATTGATCAGAGACTGGAAGGATCTAATGAAGGGTTAAGTACTTAAGAGGGCTATAACTGAAAGGACTACAATGTACTGACTGAGAAGTTGTTGATGTATCATGGGGTGGTGAGCTTATTTCTCCGTTTTTTCTCCTTCATTCTTTCTATTTTCTTTTTTTCCTTCTAGTTCATTTCTCTTATAGGAATAAGAGCATAACAAGGCTTTTGTTTCTCATGATGCAGTTTTAAGGAAGCTTACAATAAAGTCAATTTTTGTTTCATGTTTCAGCTTCTGGAGAGCCTGTGGTTTCTCCTGTGAACTGCACAGTGTTGTAAAATATCAGCTTCCCCCCTCACCTGCTGGGCAGGAGGGGACAATCGTAGTACGCAATCATGTTGGTTATTCCCTATTGCTCTTCTGCAAGATTCAATGTTTGTAGAAATGTCTCTAAAGGCTTCTTTCTATCCAGCTTGTATAAGGTAAGAGTCTTGATAAAATTATGTTATTAAATTTCTTTGCAAGACAGTTATAAAATAGTTTTATATTTTATATTTGAAGCTGGTACCTTCATGTTTGTTGGAAGCTGTGAAATAGGGCTTTACTAGCTACATTTGCAGCGATAAGGGATTTTCCTCTATATAGGACTTTTCTTGTTTTTTCCAAGTATTCCAGATTGGTTTGTTTCTACACTGCTTGATTGCTGTCTCTGGGATGGATTGCCTGTGTCCACTCTACACAACACTAGGCACAGGTCTTCTTTGTACCCCCCATCGTGTGTCTGTGGAATTTGGTTTGGGGAGGAGTGGTACTGCAAAAAATATGAATAATATGAAATCTGTGTCCCAGCCCTGAGATGCAGTACTTAAATAATGTGAGCCTAACTGTGTATGTAGTGTGTGGTATGCAGGTAACTAGGATTGTCTGAAGTGCAAGGTCTTCAAAACCCTTTTGGAGACCATAGAGGTAGCCAACTCTGATTACTTTTCTGTATTAAGCTTTTAGGAAGCAGTTCCTGAAATGATCTTTGGAGAATATTACTTAATTTGCTGCAAAAGGGTGTCCTTGAGGAACTACAATAACTGTTTTGAGGATGTTCAGGAGCCCACAATCCCTAGAAGACCTGTGAAATTAACCATATATGTTGCTGCACCAAAACGGCCTTTAAAATAATCCAGTACAACAATCACATAAACATCATAAAGCCACCATATGTGAATATGGAGAATGGATGCGTAAATGTCTTCAACTGTAAGTGAAGGATATGATGAATGTCATTCAGTAATGGCAACAGGAAGAGCAGTCTAGGCAATAGTTAGACATATAATCAGCTCTGGTTAGCTAGTCTAAGAAATCCAATTTTAGTATGTCTTTGGTAATTAGTAGTGCTAAATTAGTGAAGCTGACTGAATCCGATTTGTTTGTTATGCTCTTTTCCTTGAAAGCGGTTGCCAAAGAACCATTCTCTGTTGCTGCCAGGAGTAAGGTACAAGTGTTAAATAATTTTGGTTTAACCCCACCAGATGGCATTGTTAAGAGACTTAATTAAATTCTGGCAGCATAACATCTTGTTAAATTATGGTGACAATTAAAAAGGGAATGAGGGAGAGTAAAAAAGATAAGACTCATTATTATTTATCTTAATTAGTGAAGCCAATCAATAAATAATCTTACTATAGTATTAAAGTTAGACTCCTGGAAGAACCTTTTTGTTTCAGTGAAATTTAAATTATAGATTTTGTCTTTATATATTAGCAGAAATACTTCTTTCCAGTATCTAATGCATAACATGCACTGTGAAAGAATAAAAAACCCCAAAATCTACTTACCTGAAAAGCCTATTTCAATGTATCAGTTTCAGGCTAGTTGATGAAAACTTTTATCACTGCATGCAAAAAGCTGATAATGAAGTAATTTTGTGCTATGCAGTGTATGAGCGTAGGTGGATCTTGAAAACTTAGAAATAAATATAGTTTTGGAAACGTTTGGTTTTCTTTCGAATATGCAGATGCTATAATTATCTTGAATTGGAATGTTGGATTATAGAGGAAGATTTTACAAAATATCTTGTAATACAACTCTGTATTGTGAATCCTGTTCCTGCTCTTGAAAATAATACAACAAACCATATCCTCCAGACAACTCTAGATAAGCAAAATATTGTTCTTGATTATCCAGTTATTTTAACTTTAAAATTTTCAGGAAAATACTTATATTAATAAAGTTGGCAGGTTTTTTTATGTTATACAAGCTTAACTTTTTTCCGCTAATTAAGTGTAGAACTTTGGGCTGTTAAGCACATGCAGGATTAGTAATTGCCCAAACACTTAAATTAGTAATCTAATTTATTTATTGCTATTTATTATCTGTGTTTAATGTCACCTCAGAGTATGAATAAGGAATGCTTGAAATGAAATATTAGGAAGTAATATGCATCTCCAAAAGTTTGTCAGATTTAATAAAGAAATATACATACGGCAAATATGAGCAGGTGGATGAAATGGGGACGTGAATACAGGGAGGACTATATCCTCGTTGACTGGATGATGTAGTATTCTCTACATTAACAATTAACTTTGTAAAACAGAAGCAGATCACAGAAGTTTGATACAATATCCTTGCATCTACAGTGCGCATGCTTAGGGTTTTTACTTTGGATGAGCTTTTGTCTGCTCTCTAGCCTGAACATTTGGTTAAAAGTTATCCAGATAACACATCACTGGATCTGTCATGATGTCCTGATTCAGACTGGAATAGGGTTCACACTTTGCTTCATCTAGAAGGCACTTGGCCTACATACACTAATTCATGTGATTGATATACAAAAATCATATGTCTTTGAGCTAAAATGCTGACACATTCTCAACTTCAGCTTGTACAACTTAACAAAAACCTCTTAATCTCTGTATACTCTTAAAGAAATTACCCCAGAAAGATCTATTAATTGTTATCTCTAGTTACCACATGTTTAAATATTGCCGGAAGTCATTTATCCCCCATAGGTAACAATAACCCCCTGACAAAATAAGACAATAAAAAGAGAACTGTTTATTAATTTTGCAATTAATTTGTACTACTGCAAACTTGGTGTTGTGTCACTTACTAAAGCAGAAATATTATGATACTTAAAAACCTGCTTTTAATATTTACCTTTACATTTTGTGGACATTCATTTTTACCTTTATAGTAGAACAAATTGTGTCAATAGGTGTTTGCTTGGGACTGCCAATTCTGAAGATCAGGGTGAAAGCAAAAGACAGCATGATTAGGTATGTGGAACTAACTCCTGAGGCAAATAAAGAAATTACTGATGGATATGGACATTCCACCAATGCAGGGACTTTTTATGGAGAAGATATTTAAAATAATGAAATTAACAGGTGAGGTTAAGAGGTAGAAATCAACTAAACTGCTTTCAAAGTTTTCAAGAAAGGGGAGTCAAAGAAATAGGAGCTTACAAAAAAATTGAACGTTGTGTTTGTTTTGTGATGCAGTTAGGTGTCTTAGATTTCATCTTTTCTGTAGATGGATTAAAGCTTTATGGTTGCTATTTTTTTTGGTGATGTTTTTGTCAGGGGATTTTGGGGTTGTTTTATTCATTTAATGGAATAAATACACAATGAAACTTGGTGTAAGAACCAGATATTTCAGAGTCAGGTAAATAATTGATAAGGTTGATAACATGGGATTTCTCCTATCGAATTCCTAAGTCTTCAGTATAGTTGGTAAGATAGAGTACAGTATATTTGTATGCAGGGCCATAAAAATTATGGCCTTATTTTCTCAGCATTTCCATTTAAGTAGACAAATAAAGAAGAGAGAAGAAGTAAGCTCACGCATTGTGCCTTCAAGCAGCAACATAAATCTATTTTAAAATTCCTCAGCCACTTATAAGACGAGTAAAATTTTCAGTTATATTAATCAGGTCTTCAGAAGCAGTTCAGAAGCGTCTTGTCACATAGAAAGTCATGAATCACACAAAATATTTGCCAGTCTGTCAAAGGGGAAAAGATTAACATTTATAAATAGGTTTCAGGTTCAAGTTAAAGCTGTGGGTCTGGAAAGGGAGGAAAAGAGCAGGATGGACTTCTTGCTTTTTTATGGTTTGATAGTGTTTTCTTCACTCTGTCTTTTTGCACACTTGATGACAATGTCTGTAGTTTTAGAGGAATATGAATCAATAGATGACCACAGTGATTTGTGAAGAAATTACAGTACTTGCTAACATGAGAAAAGAGCATCTGCAGACAACAGGATAAGGGTGAATTATTACTGTTACTTAGTGCCTGTTGCAAGTGCACTTGACATCTTTGACTTACTTGCTTTGGCAGAACGATGTTTCTATGCATAAATGGGTCTTGTGAAAGCTAATTTTTTCCTGCAAAGAATAGAAAAAACCCCAAACCCATACGTGATAAATACTAGAACTAGCATACTTCACTTGTTTAAGTGCTTTTATAATGACAGTAACCATAGTAATAGTGACTAAACTAAGATTTTTAATATTTTTTTTTTGTAATGGAAACAGTGATGAGTTATAGCCCCAGTTTCAAAGCTTGGATGGCTCCTAAGTCCCACATGGGTATTCTGATGATATCTTAAATCAATATTTGAGAGAAAATTTCCTGTTTGATTTCATGACTTCTTCTATGTCTTTCAGATGGAATTTGTAAGTAAAAATATAAACCAGTAGTAATAATTAACTATTCATTAGTTATTTGCAATTAAAGATGTTTTCTATGTAATATAATGAAGTAATCTCAAATAGAGGTTTTTTTTTCAGAGGGAGAAGACAACTCTTTGATTGCTTTCAGTTGTAGCTTAAATAGTATCTTATGAACTTGAAAGTCTGACTTTCACTGTTTATGTTATGTGCAACAAGAATTCAGAGTTCTCTTTTGCAGTCTGCAGTGAAGTCTTTTAAGTGGCACTTTACTATAAGCAATATTAATGAGTTGAAAGTTTTGAACTGAGCAAAAAGTCATAAAATGACCTGTCCTAATTATATTTAGAAAATAACTGTAGTTCATATGATGAAATTCTGTTGATGGAAGCTAAAGTGAACAGGTAGAGATATTCTCATTATGACCTCTTCATCCTGTGGAAGAGCTTGAGAAGTTTTCTAATGAGCTGCATGGGCTTAATCCAATTAGTATTGAAATTAAAAGAAACACTCCACTGATTCTTGACAAGAGATGAATCATGCTTCAAAGTAGTAAAATAGTAGAGTTTGTGATGTCAAGTGTTGCATGAAAATGAGAAGAGTTTAGGTGTCCAAAATTATGTATAGGTTGAATGTAAGTGACTAACTCCAGAAGTGCAGGTATTCCCCAGGATTGCAGTGAAAGCAGTTTCTTTCTAAAAGATAACACAACAGGAATCAGAATCTGTTGTGTAAAACACAATATGCCTTGACTCTTTGCTGTAAAAGGTATGTCTCAGCTACTTTCTCTAAGCAACTCCCCCAACCAGCTATCCTTTGTAAACCTTTCCTCATGTTATTTTGCAAAAGTAATTCCCCAAGTTCACTGATTTCATCATGATTCCTTCTCAATTTAACACTAGACAGACTGAGTAATAAAACAAAGGAAGATATGTTTTTTGGTTTTTTGTTTGTTTGTTTGGTTGGTTGGTTTTTTTTTTGAGTCCCATGGTTTAACACTGAAGTTGTTTAAATCTTAAAGCAGAATTACATTTCTCTATTTTGGGCTTCTTGCTTATTAAGAACACAAGCTTACATTTTCTTAAGCTTAAGAAGCCTGAGGGACTCTCTTGAAATGCTGAAAATACCATGTTTTCCTACTCTAGTGCATTAAAAGAAGTTCCCACATTCATTTTACACACGCTTTATAAAGCCAACAGTCTAGTGTGTTACTGATTTGATAAAAAGCACACGCTGTACTTCAGTCATATCAGTTTGAATAGAGGACCTAAATGAAATTACATTTTGCCCAGACAGCTGTACATAGGTGTATATATATATATATATCAGATAGAAAAATTCCTGGATGATACTGATCTTTCTTATCCTGAGATATACAACAAGGTTCTTTAGCTTCCAAAAAACTACTGAATTGTTCTGTAATCAAATATGTTATTACTCTGTACGTGGAAAGGTATTATGCTATTTAAAACATCTCAATGTCTAAACCAGTTGACGATTCACAAGCTGTGTTTTTCTGCATCTGATTCTACTATGCAGCCTAATCTGTAAGGCATGCATTTATGGTATCTAATGTACACCAGTGGACAATGCAAAACAGAGAAACCAGGGCAACGAAGAGGTATCATTTCCCTGTTAGGGTCATGATAAGGTCAGAAATAGATGTGTCTTTTTAAGTTCTGGATTTAATTATTTAGCCTTTGCTGGTCAAAAACCATTTCTCCCATTTTTGAGAATGGCCATGCCAGCACAGTTTTCCAGCAAAGACTGAGATATTTTATCATATTTTCTAAATTTACAAGTGTACTGTGTAAACTGAATGATTACAGGACCAAGACAGAAATTATCTCTGCAAGCTGATGAAGAAAGTCCTAGTAACAGCAAAAAGTTGATTTCCAGTCTATATTCCTCATACTGTAGAAATAGTTTATTTCATGGCTCTGTAAAGCAAAATCTTTACGCATTTTGCAGAGTCCAGACCCTCAAATTTTCTCTATTCCCTATTTTTAATTCACTGATTCTAAGTTTGAGTCTGTGTTTCCTTTCTGCAAAAATGGTTCAATTTCAGTAGTAAATGCTGGGATAATCAGCATATTGCCCCTCCTTCATCCAAAGAACTTGTATTTCAGTCATCTAGGATGCCCTGCTTGGAAAACAGAGGGTGTGTACTTCCACTCTGAAATGTAATATAGGTCTCCCACTTTATGTCAAATACACTTACAAATGCATAACTTCAATTTTTCACACAATGATGTCAAATGAAAGTGTCTGTGACTGCTGTGTTTTATGCTGAAAGTGATGCTGTCAGTTTGTGTTGAGTAAGTTGCAAGCGTACTGTCTTGATTGGAAAAAACCCTGACTTTCAAATGATATAAGACAAAGGATAGCTCATGAGATGCTAAGCTTTGCCCACAGGGTGGTACTTCTCAGCACATCTGCATTACATATTATGGTTCTAGGGCTTTTTTTATTCATTTTTTGTGTGAATTGCTCAATTGTCCTTACTGTGCTTCTTGGAGTGTTCTCAGGTTGCACACAATGGACAAATTTCAGATAATACTTTACCAGAAAAGGTGATACGAAGAGCTAAGGCATTTCAACTGCTGATGCGTTTTCAGTACACAGAATCAGGCTGCAAATAGGTTGGGTAAAACATTGTAAAATGCTTGTAATGTGGATGCCAGATCCTCAGCACTAGTTGTTTTGCTGTACTCTTCATTGAGTTATATTTACTGCTAATATAGGTAGAGCCTTATATTTACAGAAGTTTTGGATTGTAGAGAACTTCACCAATTTGGATGAAGGTTTCTAGAGAATCTCTGCTGCCTAACCCAGTGAGAAGTGTTGGGTTTTAGAGTTTTGTTTTGATAGGTGGGATTTTTTTAAAAATGGTTATATATAAATTTAGGAAACTCTGTTTTGTTCTGAAGAATTTTAGATGTTTATAAGAACGTATAAGTCTAAACAGATGATTCAGCTAATGAGATTATGCTTAAAATGTTATTTTCAGAGGAGGTAGCCTTAAATCTTTTTTTCTGAAATAGAGGTTAGTTATTCTTGAAAATAACAGATGCATTAAGAAAGAATTGGAAAAACCTCCAGTCTGTTAGCTGTTAAGAATCCTCCAGCAGGTGGAGATAGAGAATAGGAGTTATCAGTTGATGTATCAAAGTAATTTTTCTCAATGGTAGTGTTCATACATTTTGTCAGTCTACCTACAGTGTCTGTAACAATCTTAGTAAGTTGCATTCTGACAATGTGCTCATGAAAGTGCAGGCAACAGCACCCAGATAAGAATTCAAATAATCTCTGCATGTAAAAGGTGAGTGGTACTAGTTATCAAAGGCATTAAGAATCAATTCCCTGCTTTCCTATTTCTCATTTCAGTAACTGTCTTAAAAAAGAAATGAATCTTTATTGGATGTTTCCAGTATAGATAGGTATTTATAAATTTGTAATTTTGAATAAGTAAATAGATTTCATTTTTATTTTGAAATATTTTTTAACATGCAAACAGTCATCTGCATGATTTGTGTTTTCACCATACCAGTGTTTTGGGGTGTTTTGTTAATATATGATTTTCATTATGCCAGGCACATAATAAATACTGTCATCATTTCCTTCACCTTTGAGTTCTTGCATGAAAGCAGATATGAGTATGTTATTTTACTGGCAGGCTTCTTTTCTTCTGTGATCTCTGCGGAAGCAGGAAACTGAATACAATAAAATTAGAAGGAAATGTGAAAAGTGAAATGAAAAATAAACCATGTAGTCATAACAAGAAGATCCTACTGGTGGAACACAAAATACAAGTTCATTCTTAATCATATATTTTATTCACACACATAACTACTTGAAAATACCAGCGGGTGGTTTCCCAAGTAGTCATATATTCTCTGGTGGGGTCCTCTGAAGAATATACCTGAAGACAGATACTTAGCCTCACCATAAAGTATTGATTCTACTGTCATTCAGTGGAAATAGGTACAAGCTCTCCTTGGAAAGGAGCTTGCATCTGAAATAAGCAGTCACTTACATGAAAACATCTTAATTTTACTTTTTTCATTTATCTGTGCACTGTAGGTATTTATGGGGTTTTTATCACTGTGGTACATAGACACTGCCAGGCAACATGCAATTCATATTGATTTGAAGTGAAAAATAAATGGAAAGCTTCAAAACATTAAAACATTATTGGAAAGTGAGGATGGTGGTCATTGCTATGGAAGTCAATTCATGACCATTATCTAAGCAGGTTTCTGTATCAACCTAATCCTTTTTCTCGTGGATGTTACTTCAGTAGTTACTGGTGATCATGATTACGCACAAAATACTGAATAATGTCTATATTACTTTGATCACAAAGGGGGAAAAAATGAGCTGTGGTTTTTGTTAGTGGGTTTTTTGGGTTTGTTTGTTTGTTTGTTGTTTTTTAATACACCTTACAGATATTCTTATTTTATCAGGGAGCTTAAAGTAATACCATGCATATTTTCCAAAAGTGAGCTTTATGCAGGAAATTATATATTCTCATTGAGAGTTTGATCATATTTCTGAGATGTCTGTCTGAAGGCATCAATTTTTCTCTCACTTTGTAAGAGCAAAGATTCAGTTTCCTTGTTTTTCCAGATAAAAGGAAGCAATCTTGAGATTTCAGGGGATTTATGGAAAGAACTGGTGGAACTGAAAAGAATAGTTATACTCAAAGGACAGATTGCCTTCAAGTCATTCCGAAGAGCAGGGCAAAGCTGTGGTGTGGGTCTGCAATCTCTTCATCAATAATGCAGTGGTACCAGGAGCTCTATAGTATTGGGTGGATGAATGAAAGGTTTCTCATTTAGAAAGAGATATGGAGAAACTGACCTTGCTTCTTGTCCTAGTGTGGGGTGAGATAATGAGTGAGCTGTTGTGTGTTACTTTTAGTTGCCAGCTGCAGTTAAACCGCAAGACTTCTCCAGAAGCAAGTACTAGAAGAAAATTTCCTTGGAATGCCACACAGAAATGCTTTATCTTCTTTACCTCAACAGGCAGGAGTCTGACTAAGCACTGCTGCAGCATGTTGGGTTTTTTTTTCCCTTCTTTGCCCAAACACTCTGTCTTGCCATTTCTTGACAGAAAAATTTCAGAGAGCTTTTTTTTCTTTTTTTTTTTTTTTTTTTTAATCTCCTTGTGTAATGAAGCAATGGTTTCTGTCACTAATAAATGAAAACCAGTGTACACAAGTCATTATTAGAGAATTTACCATATATGCATGTATATCTATGAAAACAAGGGAAGTTTTTTAAAAGATGTTTACCTTACCCTCAACTTTTTTCATGAAGTATACCCTGGCTTTCTGTCAGTTATTGAGACACAAACTACTTTGGCAGCAGCTAGGATTGTCATGAACTGATGCATTCTCATCTTAGCATGCTGAGAATCTTAACTAGAATATTAGGGATTTGGAGTATGTCAAGGACAGCAAATACAGAACGTTTGTTTTTCCTTATGTCTTGCTGTTCTAAAGGTCAATCAATCTCCCTCTTCTACCAACCTATACTGGGATTCTGGCACAGTTTTACAAGCATAACAAGTGATCTGAATTTGTTGTTCTCCTTCATGCTAGAAGTCCCTGAAGTCATCGATCAGAAAGGAACATTTGTAGCTTTATTTACGAAGTGAGCATTCAAAATGATTTTCAGTACTTTCTGCTGTTCTCTATTCCCTTTGTTGTTTTAAGCATAGTGGCGCTGTCTGAGTTTTTCATCAGTTTTCCTGACCCAAGACAAAAGTGCAAGCCTGACAAAAAGTCTTTTTGATGACAAAGAGAGACATAGGAAAGATTGATCAGTACAACAGAGGTCTTCTATGTTCTGAATGTTTTGTGTTTTCCTTGCCTTGTCTATGGAGCATAGATAAGTGAACAGCTGCCTCCTTCAGAAATAAGGTCAAATATAAAGTAAAATAACCGGTGGGGGGGTAGAAACTGAAATGAATTGTATACTTTGAAATTGTAGATCTATAACAATCCTCATGACCGTAATCTAGTGGTTTTTAGGACCATATGTTCTAGTAGCATTAGTATAACAGTTCAACCCATTTCAAGGTAATGTACTTCAGGTTTTGCCAATTACATAGTGAAAGGACTGGCATTTTCCTCTGACCTCAGCGTACCTCCTTACTATATAAGGAACTGCTGCATAGTTCTGTACTGGAGATGACAGTGTTTCTTGTTTCCACCTTCCACCTTTCCAGACTGTCTCTATTTTGAAGCACTTGCTAACTGCTTTGGAAGTGCTTTTAGTGTCAGCAAGGTTGGATTTAATGCGAAGAGCTTGTAATTGCCAAGTTAGTTTAAAGGAGCAACCTCATTGTTTGCTTGGGAGAGCAGAGTGTTTTCTCCAGATTTTATACTATCTCAAGAAATAGCATAATTCTTTGGATTGCCTCATCATAAGTAGATCTGCTGTTTCTAGCTTGTACTGTGTTGTATCTGATAACTTTTGCAGTGAATTTCTCCCAACTCCAAAAACATTATTGATCCTTGTCCTCTTCAGTGCCTAATCACTGGTGTCCCGATCATAATTGTCTTCTGCAGGCACTGGTTTGTGCTATTTTTCTTTAGAGTAAACAACACCAGTAGATTTCATATTTATAAATTTCCTGTTCTACAATGATCCATGTGGAACCAACTAGAAAAGAAAGGAGCATTTATTTGTACCGTGCTGCATATGTATCCTTGGTGTGGTTTGTATTTTTTTCCCCTAAGAATGTCAGACTAAAATATATTTACATTTCATTACAATAGCTGTGTGCCATGAAAAACACTAATCTTTTTAAAAGAAATAAAATAAAGATTTTTATGAAGGCTTTTGTAAGATTTATAGTAGAATGCCACTCTCACAGTAGCATATAACAAAATATCTACTTTGGACCTTTTTTTCTTGTGCTGTCTGTGCAGGATTTTTATTCAGCTTCTCTATGCTTTTGTTTGACTGACTATAAATGCTTCTTTTAGTGTTTCTGTATGTCATGGCAACTTCATGAGCTGCAGTAAAATGCATCTTGGAGGTATTATGTTCATTTACAAAATAATTTAACTAATACCCTTGCCTTTATAACTTCACTAACACAAAGTACGGAACACAGGAGGAAAAAAACATCAGCTGCGTGTTTCAGCCAGCTTTGGCTTTTCCTCTATGCATCTTGATCTTTAGTATTTTATCTTGTCATCTCTTCATGAAAGTACACAAATTCACATGACAGCAAGGAAAGAAACTCTCAAGTGTTGTACAGAATCCCTCTCTGGCACAAGGCATATCCAACACTTTCCTTCACGTAGAACAGCTTCTACAGCACATGCAGAGAGAGTGACAATGGAGCCACACTGAGACTTCCCAGAAGTGACATGCGAGTTACCTGTTTAGTGTGTAAGACTTAGCATAGCTACCTAATCACCTGTAAAAATCTGTGTTTAAATCTTAGTGTGGATTTACTGGTTGTATAGCATTTTGGAAACAGATAAGGGCATGTTATGCCATTGAATTGATAATTCTCTTGCACAGCTATTGTGTAATTATGGGACATATATATGAAAGTTATCAGGATAAAGGAAAACTAAACAGGATTCTGCCCCTTTTTTTATTTCAGAAGAAAGAGAGAAGGAAGGCAGACTACTCAATTCTCTTCTACATCCCCTGTATGTTTCAAAGACTATCACGAGCTGTAATGTTCATGGGTTTTTTGTGAAGAACATCAACAATTACGCCTTCAGTGCCTAGGATGACACTTTGTAATACACTGCTTCTTTCAATCAAGTTGCAAATAATCAGGAAGGGCACGGGGAAGGGTGGGTGTGCCTGTAGTTTATACACAAATATTAATATGCAGCTATATAAAAAAAAAAAAACGGTTGAAATTACATGCAATGGCAAATCACCAGGGCAACAGGAAGCTATTCACAGGATTGCAGTGCTGCTTTTCCATTTCAGAACCTCTGAAAAGATGCTACTGTGTAGAAATATAAATTTGAGAGAAGAAAAGAAAATATTATTTTCAAAAGCCAGTTGGAAGGTGTGAATCAAACTATTGTTGGCTCTGTGTGTTTATATTTATCCAAAATTTACTGTGTCATTTTCACAGTTAAAAGTATATGCCTTCAAAAGAAATTCATGAGGACCTTACAAAGCATGAATACCAATATAACCATGTTGCCACACTGTTGTTTTGATAGGACTGGAATATTGGTTTAGTGGACTAAAACATTCCAACTTTGCTAAATCTCAAAATGCAAAGCTTAGAACATGCATACCTTCTAAATGTTTTATCTCAAATATTTTGAATGCTCTGATCTAACTGATGCTAGATTTGTTGCATATGATTTTTAAACTAGGTCACTGTGGATATGCAATAAAATTTCCATGTGATCATATTTCAGTGAGAGCCTGTGAACATGTTAGATAATTTCTTCCATACCACAAATCTTCACTGATGTCACAAGTCATGAGTTTTGGATCTACACAGTAGACACATGAATGAATTGAACAGTAAAAGAATGGTTAGAATGCCTGAAGTAAAGGCCAGGATATGTACTCCCTGGACAGGCATGAGATTATAATTCTGTATAATTTCTTCTGCATTTTGCCTAATTATTATTATCTTTAGTGAGAATCCTGTAGGCAGTCCTTATTTACTGATTTTAATAAAGTTGTATTCAACAAGCTGTAGGAGAGAAAGTGTATGGAAAGTTATGTTAGAGTCTGACATTGATTTTCTGAATATATTAGTGATTCAGCTACTGGTTGGGCAGAGAAGAGATTCCCAGCAGCCCTGAGGAGAAGAACTTGGGGGTGCTGGTTGATGAGAAATTTAACATGAGCCAGCAGTGTGCACTTGCAACCCAAAAAGCCAGCCCTATCCTGGCTGCATCAAAAGGAATGTGACAAGCAGGTTGAAGGAGGTGATCCTGCCCTCTACTCTGCTCTTGTGAGACCTCACTTGAAGCACTGTATACAGTTCTGGTGTCTTCAACATAAAAAGGACATGGAACTGTTTGAACAAGCCCAGAGGAGTCCAAGAAGATGATCACGGACTGGAGCACCTCCCATATGAAGAAAGGCTGAGAAAGTTGGGGCTGTTCAGCTTGGAGAGTAGAAAGCTGTGTGGAGACCTCATAGCATCCTCCTAGTATCTGAAGGGGGCCTATAAGGATGCTGAGGAGGGACTCTTCATTGGGAACT
>JANHGB010051316.1:685-12262 GCA_026283785.1 Coracopsis vasa
CTTGGAGTATTGTGTGCAGTTCTGGTGTTCTCAACATAAAAAGGACATGGAACTGTTGGAACAAGTCCAGAGGAGGGTCACGAGGATGATCAGGGGACAGGAGAAAGTTGGGGCTGTTTAGCCTGGAGAAGAGGGCTGAATGGAGACCTCATAGTAGCCTTCCAGTATCTGAAGGGAGGCTATAGTGATGCTGGGGAGGGGCTCTTCAGTAGGGACTGTAGTGATAGGACAAGGGGTAACAGGTTAAAACTTAAACAGGGGAAGTTTAGATTTGGTATAAGGAAGAAATTCTTTACTGTTAGCGTGATGAGGCATTGGAATGGGTTGTCCTGGGAAGTTGTGAATGCTCCATCCCTGGCAGTGTTCAAGGCCAGGCTGGACAGTACCTTCGGTGACATGGTTTAGTGTGAGGTGTCCCTGCTCATGTCAGGCGGGTTGCAACTAAATGATCTTAAGGTCTTTTCCAACTCTAACTATTCTATGATGCTATGATTCTATGAAATACACTTAGCACCATGACAAGAGATGGCAGAATAATTTGCTCTGATGCTAGATTTTTCCAGGACGCATGTTAAAGTATCCAGGAGTAAGTTGTTAAAAAATACTGTATTTCACCCCATAGGTCAACCTCTAGATACTACACAGTATTCTTCTTCCATCCTGTAAACTGCTTCTCTGTGGAAAGCCTGACATATTTTCAATATCCTGACAGGAGAAAGCAGTGCCATGGGCAGCAGAACTTAAAGATGCCATCATGCCACCACTACTTTAAGCACATTTGTCATAGCAGGCCAAAAGCTATCTGCTTTCTAAGCTTTTGGGAAACAGCTTTCCAGTTCCTTTACTTACTGATATTTTCCCCCTTTCTGTAAGTGTAACACCCAGAAGAATGCAACACACGTTTGCAGTGCTTATGCCTAGAACAGGAAACTTTCCTGAGAATATGGATGAACCTTGCCATGGGTTACAGAGGTAATATGCAAGTATAAAAGTTTCCTTACTCTGAGATGAATAGCATTTGCTATTCTCTAACTCCTGACTGCTACCAGCCAGCTGCTCACTGATTTCACCTAAACAAATCTATTCATGGGGTTGCTGTGAATGCATTCTACACAACAATTGCAATGTTATCTTGTCAGGTTTTCCATTTCTTCAGATATTAAACTGGTGTTTCTACCTGCGGATATTCCAATTACACAGCAGCACCTGACAAGAAATAACACTCTTATTTCCTTCTACCCAAGTCTACCACATTTTTCTTCCTGAAGTATTTTCCCATTGTGTTATTCTACCTTTACCAACCTTTGTAAAAACATACTAACGTAGGCAGAGCATGCTCATTTAGATTTTTCCAGGAATTGTCCTATTTTTGCTAGTAAAAATAGATAACTTATTAGCCATAAGCATCACAGATACTCATGATGCATTCCAGCATGGGTGACTGGCTTATACCTTATGTCCTAGCTGCCAAAGTCAACCTGAACATGTGAATTGTAAAATAATAGTCTTGGAGAATTCTGTTGTGTTTTAAAAGCATTATTACCATGATTTAGGCTATCACTGTTTCCACATGCATTTTTCAATTCCCTTACCCAGTTTTCCAGAAATATGCTACAATTTAAACAGTATATCACAAAGGTTATTCCAGCAATTCATACACTGAGGTTCCAATATTAAAGCTACAAATGTAATGAGATTTTAGCTTTCACTACCAGATAATTGAGTTTGATATTTTAATTTGGTGCATCCCTGGAACTCAAGGAAATGACTCGTGATAGCATTTATCGTATACTTATTGATTAAATGACATATGTTCCTCTAACTTTATTTTTACCTTGAAAATGTTCTCTAAAAAGCATTGGAAGCTTAAGGAAACAGTATGCTCCCAGAATATTAAAGATGGGATTCATTCTTACTACCTAAAGCAATTAAATGTTGGACACTGCTATTACAGCTTAGGTGAGTTATAGGAACAATATTTAGAATTTTTTTTTCACCTTTCCTACCTTAGTGACTTAAGAAAGGGACTTTTAAGTGTTCATGGCTAATTACATTACAGGTGAAAAAAAATGCTTGGAATTGGGAATTTATTTCTCTGCTAAATGCACATATATACCTAAGAAATAACTAAATAACTTTTTTTTTTTTTTTTTAATAAGCAAAGTAGTTTTAAGATGAAAATTTCAAGAGCCAGCCTCAAGAAGATTTTTGGTTCACATCTGCAATGATTTTGTTTGTAGACTATACTATAAATTCAAAAGAAAGTAATATTCAAATAGACATCCAAGAAAATGAAACAAGAACAGCTAAAACAGCAAATAGGACTGAGCTATAACCATGAGCAAAACAGAAACTCTGAGCTTGTTCAGAAGAAAGTATTGAACTTTTCCGAAAGAAAGTATTTCAGAAGAAAGTATTTGTAAAAAAAACATGGGCAAACAAATAAAAAAACAACTCCCCCCCAAAAAACAACAAATCCAAAGAACACCATCCGCAACTATAATTATGGAGTCCTCTGAATGCAGCTGAGACAGTAATTCACTATGTTTTTAAAAGTTATTTATCTAAGCTATTTTAAAACTTACTATAGCCATTTCCTTAAAAAGAAAAAAAACAAACACAACAAACAAACAAAACCAAAACAAAACAAACACAAAGCAAAACAAAACAAAACAAAAAACAAAAAACAAACAACAAAGAAACACCTAAGTATGCAACTTAATGGAACAAGAGTGACTAGTTCCTTTTTTACGTGATCTATATGTGTTGCTATTTGAGCCTTTTAGAACACTTCCACAAAATTCTTTGAATTTAGCATCTATAATGCACGCTGTGTTCCTGTTCTGTCAAATTTGTTGAATTAAGTCATCTTTGCTTCTGCTTGCTTAACACATTCAGTTATAAAACCTGTAAATGCTTTGAAATGTAATCACTTTATTGATGGGATATTAGTAAGGCAGGAACAATTGACATAACCACTTTAACCCTCTAAAAAATTAAATTACAAAGGTACCTGAACAAAAAAAAAAAATAATACATACAGAGCTGTTTTGGTTTTGTGCTTTCTTTTTCTCCAGAAAGTGCCATGATTTATCATCAATTATATTCCCAAGTAGACTAAAACTGAGGCTAAGTCATTATATACTTCAACTACTGCTTTTTTCTGTATGTGAAAAGTTAAGAGGCAAATTACCTTTTGATCATGCAGCTGGGATCCTGGTGAGGAAGGCTCTACATTTCCAGTCAAAGTATTCTCTCACTCATATCCAGAACTTATTAAACCCCTACCCTCTACATTATTTTACCCATGATCTAAAGATTGAGAAACACAGATAGATGGGTTCTCCTTCACTTTCAGTCTACTGTAATCCTAGAAGTTAATGATATTAGACTTAATCCACTACAGTAGATAACAATAAGAATGGGCAAAAGATACCTTAAATTGTGAAAACTGAAATGTACATTAAATGTTTTTCATGTCTTTATGCCTGTTCTTCTCACTGTTGCATGGTATACGAAAAACATCATAATATATCTAAGTAGCATTGCAAGATAATGACCATAATAAAGCACTATCAAATAAAAAAGCAACAGCAAAAAAGGTATTTACCGACAGGATCTTTTTGGTTCTGAAAAAGTATTTTGCTGTTGCTGCCATCCATGTTTGCCATGTTAATTGTGTTACCATCTGTCCAGTAGAGCTTCCTGAAGAAGAAAATGAACGTATTTAAAATGTTGTTTTGTGTACAGTTTTTTTAATGCATCAGTAGTGAAAACATTTGTAAGTTTAGAAGCAGGCAAAATATGCAACTAATTAATACATCATTTAATCAACAGTAACGTTTGGTAGGGAAAGTACTTAGTTAGGAACTTCTCAGAAAAATCTTCCAAACACATGCATTTACTTTAAGTTTGAAAGAAAAAAGAATGGGCAAACTCAAAATCTGAACAAAGAAGAAATCTTCTGATGAGCTTTAATGTAGTTTATTTACTAAAACCACAATTATCTTACCCTTTTACTGGGTGAACTGCAAGACACTGGGGTTTATCGATCCCATGGATGATTGAAGTTTTCAAGGAACCATCTAAATGTGCCACATTAATTTGTGTTTCATCAAATTCTGAGCTAATCCAATATAAATTACGTGATATCCAATCCACTGCAAGACCTCTGATACTTTGAATATCTGCAAAAAATTAAAGCAGTTCTTTTGATTTTCTTTCTGGATTATTCTGAGTTTTGGAGGAAAAAAAGTCAAGAATTTATTTTACAGTTTGTAACAATATTGCATAATATTCTGCTTAGATGTACCTATAAACTGGTTGTCAAGATTAATAATCATTCTTTTTCTTTTTGGGCTGATACTCTTGAAATAAGAACATAAAAACTTCACTGCAGATTCAGAAAATCATCCATAAATACTTTGTTAAAAATTAGCATAAAACCTATTTCCCCGAAATAACAATCAGGCACTGACTGCAGTGTATCTTTATACTTTGGAAATAATTTGTTACTCAGTGCACTATTAAAAAGTGTGGTTTGTGGTGATTTAAGGGTTGATGATGAATTTGCTACCTGAAATAGCAAAACATGAGTAAGGTATAATTAACCTGGTAGCTTCGCAGGTGTCTTCATATGTTATAGCTTTCCTTAGCAAGATACTGATTAAAAAATGTTAATGTATATTAATATGTGCCTTAAATCCTGGGTAGGAAGTCACTGCTCAAGATCTATATACCAACACGCCACTCTGCCTTGGTGTAGCTGTGGTTCATATTGGCCAGCATCTTTGTAGACAAGGAAACAGGCCAAAGGTATTTAATGATTTCATTCTAGTTCATATTTTTTACACTGTCACTTTGTCAACTTAATATGCCTACTTTGACTGACAGAATTATTATAATTGACAAGCTATCATGGAAGTAGCTAAGGCCTGACTTGCACATACATAAGGTCAAACGGTGACTGGGCATTAGGAAGTTAGGATGTCAACTTCAGAGAATGCAACAAAGGACATTGAATACATACCCTTGACCTACTTTAAACCAATACCCTGCTTTTTGGGAGATTTTGGTTGCAGCAACTAGAAAACTAGAATTTCACACTCATAAAAAGATTAAAGTATGACTGGCATCTTTATGACACTGGCATATGGCTTCACCCAAGGAGAATCCTGCTAATACGTACTTACAAAGCTTCTTATGTTCTTATAAAGAAGTATAAAAATATAACTAAGCAAATAAGATAATTTACACATAAGTAGTCTTTATAATGTTTTGATGTGCCAGAAGATCATAATTTTGCAAATTTTATATTTAGTAAGTTACAACCGGCACAACCTTCCCCCCCAAACCTCCACCACTGTTGCTACCATAATAAAATTAATATGAATGCTGATAAACAGAAACAGCCACACATAGTATGTTTCTTCACGTTTCATTAAGTTTCTTGACAAGTTTTGTGATTTTACACACTATATTTTCTTGTTACTGGTATCAAAAAATGATTGCAATTGTTAATAAAGTTGTCTCTGAGATAGCAGGGGAAAAGATAAAAAAAGATACCCAAAGAAATAAATTCATCAATCTACATAGCCATGTGGGGGTACTGGCCATATTTGTCCAATGATTTCCCAAAATATGCTAATACAGAACAAATTTCTTCTAAAGGAGCACCACGGGCAGAGCTTCAATTAATTTTCTGAAGTTCCCAAATAATCAACTACAGAAGTATTTTTTTTAATTTGTCCCCAAATCAGAAAAAGTCCAATCTTACAGAATTGAATTATTTCTTTCCTCCTCTTTCCATTAAAACATATATTTAACAGTTGAGGAACCAGCATTTGCAAAACCTGCTTCTGTATAGTCCCTGTCAGACAGGACTTTTCCTATTTTCAAGCAGGTAAGTATATCGTAAAATAGAAGAACATCATGTTCTGCCAGGAGAGGAACTGTCAGTGGCTGGAAACAAACAAAAATTCACCAGTAGCAAGGACAAGAAAGGGTATCACTTTTAATATGTGACATAGGTCTGCAGTAATCAGGTGCAGACTTTGCAATCCGTTAAGTTTCTGTAGTCAAAGTATGGAGCAAAAGTGTTGGAACAATGAATATGTTAACTGCAAAAATATTTTAAGTTATTGCAATATTTTAATAATAAAAACTTAATATTTCAAATCTCTTTTATTGCTGTATACCTACCTATAATGAAAAAGCTCAGCAAAAAGCAAAACCTGAATTATCGTATTACGACTAACTGAAGCACCAACGTCGAACATATTCAGGGTTCAAAGACAACAGATTCAAAAGGCTGCACTTCCTCATGGGACTCAAGTACTGCAAACAGTTTGTACATGACACATATTGCATATTGCAAGAAGACAACAGGTAAATGCATAACACCAGTATCACCAAAATGACAAAATTACCATACTGTGTTTCATCAATGGTGACAAAGCCAAAAGATCTACAAGGACTGGAGAAAAATAACTCTAATGGAGCTCATTTCTTTGCTATGTCAGCACAGATAGTCAAAGGATGTAAGAAATCCATATGAAATTCTTCAGTGCAAAGCTACGTCAGGATATTGTTATTTTTCTGGTTTTAATCTTTTTTTGTTTCTACCTAACCCAGAAGACATTATTTCCATTGTTTACTACACATCTCAATGTTATATAAAAGCAACATTACAATTACCTCCAAATGTATTTAAATAAAAATGGATTATGAATCAACAAAAGGAACTAGAATCTTGCATAAAGTCGTGATTTCTTATTGTTTAGATAAATTATCCAATACTAGTGAAAGGTACACCTAACAAGAACTTACATGCTCATATTTTAGCATGCTTATAAACACACATTTACCAATAATGGATTATTTTTATTTAAATGTTAAACTACTTACCTCTTGAAATAATGGTTTCTAAGCCAGTTCCATTAATGAAGGCACGTTTGATGGTCTGTGTTTTCACATCACACCAGTATAAGCGTTCCTCAAGAGCATCAAAATCTATGACTGTCACATCATCAATGTCAGGAACAGTGAAGGCTGTGATGAAGTTGAAGTATGGGTTTTCTATGTCAACCCCTCTTATTTCTGAATGCCTTGCATAGAGAAGAAATTTCTTCCTTTCTGTTAGAAAAATATAAACATCACTCCTCATCCTCTTCACAACATTGGCAACAGAAGTCTAACTTATTAATTGGAGATCACTTGACAAATGTGTAAATAAAGTTTATACGAACGATTTAACATTTCTGGAAAACCTAAAGCCTTCTGACACTTGAGAAATAAAGTATGTTACACAGCATAAAAATCACAGGAAAATGCATTAATTCTGGATGCTGGGCATGTTATTACACCACTTAATCAATATGGTCTTGAGAATGCTTACAGAAAAATGTTAAAAATTGTATTCTAAAAATTTTATCCCACTTATACCAATCAAAAAAAAAATTACTGCTTAACTTGCACATCATAACAGATATTAATATATGGTATCTCAGGGGAAGAAAGTATCACTAGAACACAGAAGTTTGGCAAACAACAAAACTGAGGAGAAATGTTCTAACGTATGTGTAAGCAGTGAAACGCACACAGGCTGGAAGAAAAAGAACACATTGGTTGCTCTAATTTAGACATCCCCTAATGTTTTGGGTTGGAAGGGACCATAAAGATCACATAGTCCCAACTTTCTGCCACGGGCAGGGACACCTTACACTAGACCAGGCTGCTCAAAGCCCCATCTGTGATACACTGAAGACAAAATAGAACACCTTTTTTTAATTTATTTTTATTTTCAAAAGCCTGAACTATTGGAGCAAATGTCTTTGAGCCAACAGGGGAGAACTTTTTTCCCTACAATAGCCTTGATACAGCATTGATACAGCTTTTTTTTTTTCCTAAATATTATTACTCAACACTGCAAAGAGTTATGTAGTACAAGGTTTTACAGATAATAGACCATAATTTGACAGTTCAAGGGCTTTTATAACTTAAAAACTGCTTATTGAAATTTTTCATAAAACTCCCCTGCAAGGCTGCATGTCTAATATTTACTCTTTATTTCATTTTCTTAATCCTTGAAAATGAAACTAAAACAACTTTAGAAGAATAGGTAGAGATTTAAGCTAGAAAGTATCTTATTGTTATTCAGCTTACCTGACTCATTATTGTCTGATGACACACTTTAAAGTATAAATCTTTCTGGTTTACAGAGATAGGTTTTACTAACATATCATACACATAAACAAGAGAAAATAATGGTTGCAGTAACAAATACCAAAGCTTCACACACCTCATATTAGAGTAAGTTATCGATTCTCAAGTGGATGTCTCTCTAAAATATATAATTCAAATGTACTGTATAGATTATTTTTAAGATTATGTATTTTAATTTGTCCAGTTCAAAATTCTAAAATCAATACAATTGTTAGGCTTTAGGAGGAAAACTTACCATAACAGGTTTTCTTGTCTAAAGATAGTTTCATCAGATGTGGACAGGCACATGCAGCACTTCTGTTGTAATTGATCAGACACATGTGAGAACATGGACCTCTACCCTCATTAGCAGCACATGGATTGGAAGCTAAAATTGAATAACAAAACACACAAAATATAAAAACACCTTTCCGAAACTAGGGTTTGTCGAACTAGCATACACTACATGGGTGGGAAAGCAGTGAAAATTCTGTTTGACAATTAACCCAACCTTACTGATTAACTGAGCTCATGCTCTACAATCACTTTCTCTAGGCTGATATTCAACTGTTGTCCAAGCATTTTTTTTATTCTTTTTTTTGGTTAGGATGGCCACAAAATTTATCATTGTAACTTCCTGAAGCCTCTAGATAAAATTTCCCAGCGCGATATTAATTTTGAAGTACTTTAATAACATTTAAATGTAAAGAACTGTACACACCTAACCAGGACACGTGGGGAAAAATGTTAATATGGAACATTTCTATTTTTTGCAAAAAAAATTTCTCCTAAGTGTAGCTTTGTTCAAATAGCTTCCTGTAGGTCACTGATTGAACAGTATGTGCCAAAACTGCTTTAAAGAGCAGAAAGCAAGCTGACCAGAGAAGACTTCTTAGTCTTACAAAACCTAGAAACCATTATCTTCTTGCATTACACACACAGTTCCAGAGCACTCCTGATGAGACATTCCGGGCATAAACAGAAAGTAATGTTGATTTTTCCATTTAGTAAAAGAAAACTTAGAAAATTAACAGTGATGAAAAGGGAAGTGAGAATGACTGACTCATAAAGAGAAACTTATAATTAACAAAATCAACTAGTTTAGAATATATTCCTCCAATGCTGTGCTAGCCTGCAATGTAACTAATTAGATAGCTAGAGAAATCTAATGTATGAATTTCTTTGCCAAATAAATTTAGCTCAAACTCAAGCAGTAAAATATTAAGACAAAGTCAGGGTTTGCTTTGTTGAACCATTTCTTTTTCATCAGTGCATGACCTCCTTAAATTTATCCAACAACTCCTGAATCCTTTAACTACTTCCTGGTCCAACCAGTGCAACAGGAATAATGAAACTTTCAAAACCTTGGATAAATAGGTTAATGAAATTCTCTTCAGCATCTTCCATCATTCTATCAAAGATTCACAGTCTTTAGAGATTTTTGTAAATTCATCCCATTTGTCCCTTTCAAACACTTGCAGCATTGGAGGCCATGCTACACTCTTGCAGCCTTTGTGGTCTCTCCTGTTATTCAAACATTTATTACAAAGAAGCATCCCATACCCTCTCCGTCAGCTTTTCTAAACCTCTGACAAAAAAAAAAAAAAATAAAAAATCAGCTGGGCCAAGAAGCTTAGAAATATTTATTCTTGGTTAATGATTCAGCAACTTTCTTGACTGCTAAGGGACTGTAAGTACCTCATTATTCTTATGTGATGCCTGTAATTGACTTTGTCTTTCCCAAAATTTACAATAGAGAAACATTTACTTAACATCATCACTTTTCTTGTATATGTAGCAACAATGTGAAAAAATCTGGGGCAATATTTTTTAATAAGTTCACAACTATCCCTATGAACTACACATAAAAAAGGAACATAATTTTAGGGTTTTGACAATATCGTGAAGGGGATCATAGAATCATTTAGGTTGTAAGGGATCTCAGATGATCTAGTGATTCAACCTCCTGCATTGTTCAGCATTCACGACACTGGTGCCAAGTGATTTAAAATTTAGTCATACATTTTGTGAAACTGCATTTTCTTCAATTTATTTACCAATACAAAACAGTAATTTCAGTGGAACCTCAACCTTTTTATATGCATTCAACCGCCTGTGGCAAGGATCTATTTAGGGCCTAAGAATAATAATCCCCTGTCTTCCTGTGCTAAGAGTGCATAATGTTCTTCTCTACAGAAGTTGCTATTTCAGTATAGCATTCAAATAGAAGTACAATCAGAAAAAATGCTTGTTAATGATCATGTGAAAGAAAGAGTTGTGGTTAAAGCTTGCTACAAGCATCATCAAGAGGAGACAGTAAAATCTGTCTACTCTCTGTCCACATCATGATTCCTTTCATATATCACAGAATACAAAACTAGTGGGAAAAAAAGGTGTTATAAATCAGATGTATTTGCTTCCACACGCATGCACAATTTGAGAAGTAAACTACTATAATCTAAAAATTACTTATACCAGCACATATGTATATTCATATATTCCCTACTCATGCCGCTTTCACTGAGTAACAGCTAAGCCCATCCTTTTCTTTCTAATAAAAACTAATCCTCTTGAAAGAAAATAGATATGTCATTGCTTTGACTCTCAAAAAAATCAGCTCTTTTTCCTTGTGCTAGATCTAACAGTTCCTTCTATTTCTATTGTGAATAACCACACAACCATCCTTATTCACCTCTATGCCATTTATTATTTCACAGACTGCCATCATACAGAAGCCTATCTATAAGCTGTATTTCAAGAAGCATCAGCTTACCTGTCCTCATACAAAAACCTTTCCCATACTCTTGATCAGCCTGTCAAGCTTTCTCAGTATCATTTATATGATCTGTATACAGCACTTAAGATATGGGAGCAATATGGATTTAAGCACCACAGTTCAGTATCTGTGGTTCTCTACTCCTTTCCTAATAATTTCCACTAATCTATGTTCCTTTTGATCATGGGAACCCATAGAACTGGCATTTTTACCAACTGGCCAGCCTTTCGCATTACTTAATTGTTTTCCACTGCTGATTGCTTCTCAATTTATTTCTTTTACAGTACCGTGCACAGATACGCATATGTCACTCTTCGTCATCCTGTCCCCTCTTGACTGCTCTCTAAAAGATTATCTAAACAAAATGTTTATTTTTCTTGACCATTAATCCTTAAAAAACCTCTACAGACATTCTATCACCAGTTAAATGAACAGATACTCTGAGAACCTCTGAATATGCATTCACTGTGAACCAACTTATCCTCCATATTAACACTGAACCTGTTGGCATCAGATTTCAGCTAGGCAATTTTTTAATCTTTCTTACACTGTAATGGTGCATAACATGATTAAATTAAGCCTACACCTTCAAATATATG
>JANHGB010051316.1:28375-56810 GCA_026283785.1 Coracopsis vasa
CCTCTATGTGGGAAAGTAGCTTTCTTTCCGTCCCGCCCCGCCTCCAGTCCCCCCCTCCCCCAAACATGCCATCCCCCCCCCCCACCTTTCTTTCTCCTAGAGTGAAACACAAACTATACTGGAGTTTATGTTTTTCCATAGAATAAAACTTCCATTTTATACCAAAGACAGATTTTATCAGCAGTTTATAGCAATAGTCAATAATGCATTGTTCTAAAATATTAAAATAAAGAGTTGCACAGAAGGATGCATATATACCTCTTTTCAGAAGGATTAATTTCATGTTCTTCTCTTGATAACCACTGCACACACAGATTAAATTATCTATGACGTTTTAAATTAATCAGGTACCTCAGCAGAGCTATATTTCTACTCTTGACATACTTGTTCACATTCTGGCGTGGACTTTCCAAATGATACCCCTATTTGTTAAAGCAATGAATGACTTTCTGTAAAGCCAATTTTTCAAAGCTCTGCAGTAGTTAAATAATTTAATTATGAACAGGATTACTTATATTAGTAGCTATTTCACAAGTACCAGTTATGTGAACCTGAGAAACACTTTAATAGCACTTTCCAACTTCCGATAAATTGGCAGCTATTATGCACGAGATCACAGGCTACTGACATACGTTGGCAACCCCAATGCATAAGATCATATATGATGGACATTACCAGTATTTTGTTTTATGTTTCTCAGTAATTAACAACACAACGGAAAAAAGAAACCCAATAAATCTGTGCTATGTTGGATGGAGTTTTTCCATTTAAAGTAGAGGAAGTCTTATTTAAGCTCTACATCAAGTAGATGTACTTACAGTGCAAATTATTAAGTACACCAATGAAAATGACTAGAGTTCAATTGGATCTTGACAAATTTAAGGTACAATACTTAAGAATGTAAATCAATGATAAGAAATGGGTAAGAAAATGGGTAGGCCAACTAATACTTTGTAAACATTTTGTTTATTTGGACACTTTGGTTTAATAAGAAGGTCATATACTGCTTTTTTCACTCTATTTCTTTCCTTTCCCGTAACAATGCAAAGATTCAGATTCTTGGTTATTGTGGCTGATAAAAAGCAAAGTCACAGATGTGATACCGCATAAAAGAATAACTGATATTGTGATAAACAAAAGATACTGCATTGCAATGCAAAATTTCTCTGGAAAGAATTCAGAAAGACAACAGAAACCAGTTTATATAGGTTCCGCTATGATAAAGCTATTTAAATGTAGCCACATGGATAGCAGCAATTATTGCCTAGCTGGTTAGTTGTGATCCAGAGTTCAGCCACCACTTTGCTTTACATAATGTAGCAGTCAATCACCACAGTCCAGACAACCAGAATCTAGAATTTTACTTATTATTGCCCAACTCTCCCTGTTCTGGTACGTGTAGTAAGTATCACATTTCAAGGGTAATAAGCTGCATAAAACTGAGTATATAACTGATGGGATACCAGATCTGTAGGAAAGAATTTAGAAAATTAGATCAACAATGGCATGGCACTGTAAATAAGGTCAACTAAAGGTTTGCACCTGAAATAAATACGCCATAATCCTTTCACTCCTTCCAACTAAACTTTGGTGAAGATACTCTACAATACTGTCCTCTGTCCTGAGTACGGCTCAAAGAACAATGTGAATCAACTACAGGAATGCAAGAGGATATCAGCAAGTGTTGTAAGAGGTCTAGAAAGCATGGCCTGTAAGGATTGCTTAATCTAAAAAAACAATGGAAAAAGATGATGAGTGCAAGCACACAAAATTCTCCAAAGACATAAAAGGCTGATGAATTGAAAATGGGAAAATCTTGTTTTCTATATAAATAACAAGTAAGCCAAGGATTAAAGGCTTAAACTGGAGCAGGAAGACTCAGAAAGACTAGTGGGGAACGGAAGCTGGAATCTTAAGGAGTGTGAAGCACTACAACATCTCACCCCTGAGAAATTTGAAGCCCACCACTGAAAGTGTCTTGAAGATCTTTGAAAGCAGATAAACAACAGCAGTATTAGCCTTTGATCTTCCTTTCACCTTATCATTCAGTGACTCTATAAAATGAGCTATATTTAAGTGATTCAGAATTTTCAGACTGAATTGGAAACAGTTTTAGTTAACATTATGCTTCAATCACCTTATAAAAGAAAATAAGGTATCAAATGGGCATAAGAAAAACTGAGAAACTGTAATCTCACTTTTCGTACTTTCCCGCACATATGAATGTCACTGTGGATTGTTTTTTTTTTTCCTCCTTAGATTCCAAATACTGGTCATCTCTATTTGCTTCAACTTAAAGTTTGTTTCAACTTTGTTTCCTCCACCAAGTTACTAACTTCATCTCAAGCACTTTTAATTCTTTCATTTCTATAACCCAGTAAGAATGCACTTTTTGAATTACTGTAGATGTCCATAAAAAAACAAATCAGACCGGTCAAAAGTCACTAAGAGTAAGAAAAAAGCAATGTCATAAAATAAGAACTTTAATAGCAATGAATTAAAGTTCAGATATGCAGAACTGCAGCAATATACCAGTAAAGGACGATTTGAGAGTCTACTATCTACAGGGCTCCATAATGCCTGAACAACATATGTTCCTGATCTCATACTGTATTAGTAACTATTTACATATGATAGTAACAATTATGGAGACACAAAAACTCAATTTAGAGATCATTCTGGAAATTACAACAACAGTCATTCCAGCCTGATGAATGTAAATCACATTCTTAATGAATTAAAAAATAGCTCTAAGGCACGACTTGTAATTCATGAGCATTTGCTAAAAAGCTCTTTAAAAGAACATCCATGATATAAACATAAATTTTAATTACTGATTTTTTTGCAGAAGAGAAATATTTTTCTTGCATCCAATAGATATTTTGGCCATAAGTAATTTACAGCCTTCATTACTACTGTAATGAAGTTCTAAAATGTTGTATAAAGTAGCTCATTGTCAAAGCAGATTGATTAGAATTTGCTTTTTCTGAAATAAGGACCATTAAGTTAGCTGCGAACTACTAAATTTCAGGTGACTAGTAACAAGAAACTTGGGCATTTATTTCTAGCTTTCATAGAATCATAGAATAGTGAGGGTTGGAAAGGACCTTACGATCATCTAGTTCCAACCCCCCTGCCATGAGCAGAGACACCTCACACTAAACCATGTCACCCAAGGCTCTGTCCAGCCTGGCCTTGAAAGACTTAGCCTTACAGACTCAGAATTTTTTCATGTAAATCATCTGAGGAAATGTTGAGTATCTGGAATAAATCAAGATGATCTTATTTATGGTATCTACTGAATTATGAACAATCCAAATAAGTGACAGACAGTTTGGGAGACATTTCTACTCAGAATTGATAAGATACTATCAAATAATAAAATTAATAAAGAATAAAAATATCAAAAAATCCTTAACTAAGATTTTTAAAATCTAGAGAGCAAAATCAATGCTATTTGTAACTGCCTACAAGAAGGTAAAGATATGGTGGCAGTTTATATTGCACGCACATGTTTGTATTTTATACACAACACTGAACTTGAAAAATACACCCCTAACATAGTTTCTAAATAATTTTGGCATCATTCACAGTAGTGAAAAATGAGGGGAACGCATTCCCCTCTCCTGTTTTTATTTATGTTGGTTTCCTTCTTGATTAGTGAGCTGAAAGGCCTTACTGATGTTCAAAAACAAGAACCAGAATGTCACAGGTGAAAAACCAGGTTAAACTGTGAATGCTAACAGGGAGTGGATAATTGACTGTATGTGTGCACCTGAATGTTTAAAATTAAACTTCTGAACCCTCAAGTAACACTGACCAATACCATGATGTCACAGGCTGATCCACTTCTTTAAAATACATAGTAAATCCACCATATTATACATATATATACACACACTTATGTATATATATCCCCTGTATATTAAATATACATGAAAAAATATACAACTCATGAATTATGTGATATTAACATTCTTAGAAAGGCTTATATTGCAATACCACTTCATCCCGCATCAAGAATAGGGACAGCCTTAATGAGTTCTTCATATTGCTGTCAGCCATGCATTTGGACAATCCAAGCCTATATTTTTTTTCAAAATTGAAATAACCTCTCACTAAAGGGACATAACAGCTATTAACATCTGAAATATTAAAAATACATTAAATTTCAACTCACCAGTACTAACACAGTTTTCTCCATCCTTACTGAGCTTCCAGCCTTCATAACAGGAGCACTTGACAGTATTTTTCTGCTGTTCGCATACTTGACTACATTTAAGATGCCTGGTACAGTAATCCACAATCTCACAAGTTTTGTTGTCTATACTAAGACTGAATCCTTCAGGGCAGGAGCACGCAATTCTTCCTCCAGGAATCACAGAACATTGATGGCTACATCCCCCATTGTTAAGTGAACATTCATCTGAAATAATATGGAAAAAAATTCCCCAAACATTAAAGGCTGCAAGGCTGACAGGCGTCTAAGCAGCAGAAAATTAATTTTACATTTGTTAAACAGCTTTCTAGATTCAATTTTTTATACTACCTAATTTATAAGTATTTGGCATGGTAGCTTTACTTCAACCTTCCAAGCTTTAGCATGGCAAATGTACAATATACATACATTTTCAGGCTTGCATGCATATTATTTTATTCATTAATAATTAAAGAGTGTCCATACAGAGTCAGTTCAAAGACCATTACAGCTCAATCATCTTCAATAGTGATCAAAACCTGATGCCCAGGGAAACAAATGTACTTTCACAAATACTTCCCTACTTCCAGCCACTTGAGCTTTCAGGGAGAAGGTTCCAGCTCTTAGTTCTACATATCCATATCACAAGCAACTTGTTAAAGAAATATGTACAAATTAAAAGTAAAAATCAGGATTTCTTTCTCTTCGTTTTCCAGTAAGATCAACTACAGAATACAACTGCTGCAATCTCTGTGTCAGCACTCTCACACTATATTCTGCAGGTATTTGATGATTTCAAAGCTCTGCTAAGCAAATTGAAGTTGATTTAGGAAACCTTTAAAACACCCGAATTAGAAGCATGAAAATTGTGTCTGTGAGAAAGTCTGGGACCTTTGAAGCAAAAAAAAAGGAACAACCAACCTATAGAACTATTCCTTACCTCATAGTACAACTGGTGTCCAGGGTATCAATGGGAAGACCAAACTGACCTACTGTCACTGGAAACTAGGTTGTTGGTTTTTTGGTTTTGTTTTGGGTCTTTTGGGGGTTTTTTTTGTATCTTTAAAATATTTTGTTTGATTCTAACAAGTTCCTGAAAGCCTTGCTCACTTATGGCAAGATGTATAAAATGCAGCAGATTTCTACAGAAGAAATATTTCCTTACCATTTAAAAAACCTCACAAAAACCAACAAAACAAACAAGCAAACAAAAAAAATAAAAAAAAAACCCAATAACAATTAGAATAAGAATAATAAAGCCCTTCTTCTAACAGTCCTTTGTTCAGATTTCAAGTTTGGTCTTTTGTGGCTTTTTTTATCATAAAGGATTCAAGTTCCTTTATGTGCCTAAAGGTAAATGTGCTGTCTAACATCCCATATTTGTCTCACAGTTTATGGTTAGGTATGTTTTAAAGCTAGCTTATTAAAAACCGCTGAAATACCTGTTGAATAATAACACACCGTCTAAAAGTTGAAACAACTATTAAAATCCAAGCTTGGCCCTACATAGTAGCCAACAGGATAAAGGTGTCATAACGGGCTGCTACTAGTAGGAAGATAATTGTCCAATCACAGAAATAGCAGAGAAATAATATAAATTATCTTACAGTGTAATTTTTTTTCACCTGGAGTCTAGACAGCATGAGATTCATATGTAGCTCTCAGAGAATTTACGTCTACAACATAATATATTCCAGAGGAGCACTGAATTTCAGGTCCTCTCCTGCAGCACCGTCTACAAGACTGACCAGCAGAACAGGATAGTGTGAAGATCTCTCTGACATACCCTGCAGCTGCTGTTGCCCAGCCAATGAACTCTGCCTCCTGTGCTAAGCAACTGTGCTTAGCCCAGTGCAGGGTCTCCTAGGAATGACAAATCCTACAGTGTAAGAACGCTTGTAAATATCTCCAAATGCTTTGCAACGGAATGCTGGAGCTTGGAAAACATTTTATGCAAAGCAAGGTCGGTGGTGAGAGGCAAACTGTTGACATAATAATAAAAAAATAATTATAAAATCACCAAAATTTTTTCCTAAAGCTGGGTAATGTTCAAGGATCACCTCCTCCAAGCTCAGGAGTGGTGCATCCCAACATAGAGGAAGTCAGGCAAAAAGACCAGGAGGTTTGCATGGATGAAGAAGAAGCTCCTGGACAAACTCAAACACAAAAAGGATGCCTAAAGAGGGTGGAAGCAAGGACAGGCACCCTGGGAGGAATACAAAGAAATTGTCCAAGCAGCCAGGGATCAGGTCAGCAAAGCTAAAGCCCTCATAGAATTAAAGCTGACCAGAGATGTCAAGGGCAACAAGAAAAACTTCCATAGGTATTTCAGTGATAGAAGGAAAACTAGGGAAAATGTGGGCCCTCTCCAGAAGGAAATGGGAGACCTGGTTACCCGGGAAATGGAGAATGCTAAGGTATTCAATGACTTTTTTGCCTCAGTCTTCACTGCCAAGAGCTCCAACCACACCGCTCAAGTCACAGAAGGCAAAGTCAGGGACTAGAAGAATGAAGAACTGCTCACTGTAGGTTAAGATCAAATTCAAAACCATCTAAGGAAGCTGAAGGTACACAAGTCCATGGGACCTGATGAGATGCATCTGTGGGATGACAGAACTGGCAGATGAAGGAGCTAAGCCACTGGCTATCATATTTGAGAGGCTGCAGCAGTCTGATGAAGTTCCCACTAACTGGAAAAGGGGAAAACAAACCCCATTTTTAAAAAGGGGAAAAAGAAAGACCCAAGGAACTACAGGCTGATCAGTCTCACCTCAGTGCCCAGCAAGATCATGGAGCAGATCTTCCTGGACACGATGCTAAGGCACACGGAAAATAAGGAGGCTATAGGTGACAGCCAACACAGCTTCAGTAAGGGTGAATTGTGCCTGACAAATTTGGTGACCTTCTATGCTGAGGTTACAGCACTGACATTCACCAAACCACAGCACTGGTGGATCAAGAAAGAGCAACTGATGTCATCTACCTTGTCTTGTGCAAAATATTTGATACTGTCCAGCATCACATCCTTGTCTAAAAAAGAGAAGCATGGATCTGACGGATGGACCACTCAGTGGATAAGGAATTGCCTGAATGGTTGTGCTGAACAGCTGTGGTCAACAGCTTGATGTTCAAGTGAAGGCCTGTGATGAGGCATTCCCCAGGGGTCAGTATTGGGATTAGCGCCATTTAACACCTTTGTCAGCGACATGGACAGTGGGACTGGGTGGAGCCTCAGCAAGCTCCTGATGGTACCAGCTCGTGTGGTGTATTTGACACACTGGAGAGAAGGGATGAAATCCAGAGGGACCTTGAAGCGGTTGAGAAGTGAGCCTGTGCAAACCTCAGGAAGTTCAACAAGGCCAAGTGTAAGGTCCTGCATGTGGGTTAGGGCAGTCCTAAGCACAGATACAGGGTGGGCAGGAACAGACTGAGAGCAGCCCTAAGGAGGAACACCTCTGGGTATTGAATGAAGAGAAATTGAACATGAGCCAGCAGTGTTCTGCGTGCACACAGTGCAGAAAGCCAACTGTATACTGAGCTTCACCAAAAGGAAACCTAAAGCTTTTGTAGTTGGAGAGAGCGGCAAATTAGCTTATCCTTTCATATATAGCAGAGCCTTTTAAATTGTTTTTCTCCAGGAGTATTTTAAGGGGTTAGGAAATTAAAGAATTACTAAGAATTATGTTTTCCCTTAGTTGAAGAAAACTAATACTTCAAGCACAAACCCCCTATGATTGAAGTAAGAAATCATCCTATAAGCTACTATAATAAAATTTCAGTAAGATAAATATGAGATCTGGTTTTTTAGGTAAAAAGTATTATGACAAACAATAATAACAATAAAACAAGAATAATCAGGAAAATGTGTCTAAAAGAAGTACCACAAAGATCGCCTTCATCAGATCCATCAGGACAATCTCTTCTCCCATTGCAGAGCTTCTCAGGCTGTAGGCAGATGGAGGTATCATTAGCACAAGGGTATTTTGGTGGTCCACACATATAGCCCTCGCAATTATCCTCATCAGACTGATCCTCACAATCAATATCGCCATCACATAGCCACGCTTTGCTAATGCATCTCCCTTGGAGAAAAGAGACAATAAACACAGGAAATTAGACTGGAAGCAAACTTTAAAAAAAAACTTCAGTAGCATTACACAGATATTTGGGTTTATTATGCTTGCTATTTATAGTACTTTCCTCTTAGATGAAGAGAAAGAAGTCAACTTTTATGTGTACTCTGGAGCATCATCCAGATCAATGTTGACAGCAATTTTCCAAACAACATCAATCCTAGCTATTCTATGCTGAACACAACTGCATACAGGCAGTTGTGTTCAGCATAGCCTCATAATCTGTTAAATATTACAAATTATAATAAAAAGCTTTACGTTTTGTTTCTTTTTAATTCTGCTTTTCTTCATCTCTCTTCCTTTATCTTCTAGTCCACGAGCCTGCCATAGGAGCTACGTTTCAATGTAAGTCTATTAGCATAGGTTTCAGAAACAAAATCTTTCCAGGAAGTATACACAATACATTCCCAGATTATGACAAGTAAATGATCATCTTTTAGACAAATTAACTACAGCAGATGAAATTTCCTATATGATTTCAGTTTTATCAAATCAGGGTTCAGATCCTTTCTTTCACTCCTCCAAAGGTGGGGGGAGGGAGAACTTTTCTGCTGACCATCAATGTCTAGAGGCAGTCCCTTGATTAGGAAAGGGGAAGTTGATCTTTAAAAAACATACAGGTATTAGATTAGCATCACCCAAAACAGGGATTTTATTAGGTGAAAAATAACTGTGATTAAGAATGCTACCACTTCCAGGTGTGCATCTGTGAGTGCTCTCCTTCCAAACTGGTTTTTAGCTTTCAAGCATAAACTTGTTACTTGCTAGCTACAACCAGTATGGGCTAGTTGTAAATTTTAATAACACCTAGACTGAAGTGGCAGGTACTTTATTCTTTGAGTAATAAAGAGATAACAGGAAGAACCACAGGTTAGGAAGCTTGGGATGTGCTTCTGCCTATAAACTATTTAGGTAGAGAAAAATCAGTCCAGGATGGGAACAAAGATCCTGGAAATGTCTAGATCCATTGACGACAATGCTGGTTGATGCCCAGGGACTGACTGATGATGCCCGAGACTGGTAACTGCAAACTGTTGCACAGCATGAAGCGACACAACTTTTGGCCCACTCTTCCCAGTTTAGCAACAATCCTCCAAATAGGAAGCTGAGATTTATCATGACTTTGTGGGGGGAGCAAGCGACTCGTGTGAAATAATCAACTGGAACAAAACGCTGTTTGCTCTTTAATGCACCTCAGTGTCACATCTGTTACAGGCAACCTTTTACTTCTGTACTGACTATGACACGGTTCAATATAAAACCACCTTAAAAGGGATTCTTTATTGCTGTTCACACAGTGTAGCAACTGTCCCTAACTGTAACTCTATCTGCCATAATACAGTAGCAGATTTCAGGCTTTTTTTAAAGGAAATATTTTCTTGAGAGTAACATAATGCTTTTCATTTTATATTTTAGTCATCTTTTAATGGGAAGGGTGCTAATGTCCTCAAAGAGTGACAACAGGGCAAAATATAGCAAAACAAGAACAATGAAAAATTTATGTTTCTGCAGCACTCACAAAGAATATGTGAGACTGTTTTCACTTTTGATGAAGAAAAGCAAGAAGTGAAACTTTAGGATCAAAGTACAGTGAGTGTGGTTTCAAGCAACAGAACATCATTTTGCCAGTGCAATCATCTGGAAAATTTAAAAAGTGTCAATTAGAATGAAAATAAAAGGTGTCAATTAGAATGAAAAGCTTTCACCGTTTCTTATAGCGGCCAAAGTCCCAAATATCTTACAATGAAAAAAACCAGAATTGCACAGACACAAGAAAACAAAGTTGCATGCATTATATGTTTGTGGTTTATCATTACATGGAATCACAAGCGTTTATAAAGAAAAGTGCCCATATTCTTTATTATCTTGAGATGATAATTGATTTTTATATATTATTATAACACAGCAGTAGAATGAAAGCTAATGGAAAACACCATCATCAAGCAAACTAACCAGATCCCAAAGTAAACTGACATTGCTTCCAGTAGAGCTCCTGATCTGTTTTTTAATCTTTTATACATACAAATGTTTACAGAGCAAATCAGTTTTACTGCCTTCCTCTTACTTAAATGAAGATATGTTTTATAATGAAAAATTAATCTTCCATTACAATAGCTATGACATGTTCCTAAGTGGAATATATATTCAAGGAAATAATCTTTGCCAAAATTCTAAAGAGATGGACTTAATGAAGTATTATGACCATCTTGAAATAATTCCTTAATACTCGCTGAAGTATTTTTGCTTTACTGACTGCTATTGAAATTTACACTTTTGGTTTCCAGGAACATTTTTAGTAAAATTCCATCATATATTAACTGTCTCAATGGATCTATCTGTTCTTTTCCATGGCTTTTTTGTGTAACACAAAAATATATGTAAAGTAATGAATCAAAATTTCTGAAGCCAGTAGTATGTGGGAAAGCCAGATCAAAATGCTTTTACAACATTTTTTATTTCCTACAAATATTACCAAGTATGACAGAATTAATTTTTTATATACTGTTCAGTCTTTGTTGGGATACTGAGCCCAGGAAGTTTTTCAACTGATTATATATTTTACTGTAGGAAAACTACTTTGATGGAGCATTATTGCATTCACCTTCATCTTACTGTTAATTCTTGCTGCCTACAGCTGTAATGCCTTCCTAACTTCTAGAATGGACTCAAGCTCATTTCCATCAAAATGAAAGAATGTTCCGACACATTTACCTAAATGTTGTGATGATAAATTGATGATCTTGCTTGTCCTGTAGAACACACCTGAGACTTAGACTGAACTACATTCTTTCAAGAAGATGGTAATTTCTGTGTTTTAAAAGCTATTACTAGACAGCAGATGTTTATGCATGTCTCCTGGATGAGACGGAAGAAAAAAAATTCAAGTCCTAAGCAAAACAGCTGTTGCCACAGAAAACAAAGGAACTATGAACTGAGAATAAAACCAGTACTGAAGCAACATGTACAATTTTCTAGTTTACTTGCTACGGTGTTTTCTTTTTATTTAAATTTTTAGTGTCAACTAAATCCACTGCTCAAGTTAGAAATTTCATCATTCTGAACAAGCATTATGTTCAAAAGGGTTATTAAAGTAGTTGTACAAGATATACAGCTCTAAAGATCTAATGGTGAGAAAGGAGGCAGAGCAGGTAGGGAACAAGTGGAAGCAACACAGCAGGGTAAACACACCTTAAGAGCAATACTCTTTCCACTCTTTGAACTCCTCCATGCATCACGTTCTGATGTTCTTACTAAATCTTCTCCTCCTTAAAAACTCCTGTCATGCCATATCTCTCCACAGTAACCCTTTCCTCCTCATGAGCCCCGACAATCTGTAGGGCAGCCCTACCAATTTCTTCATCAGCTTCTTTTCAGTATCAACTTCTTTCCATTCTTTACTTGTCGCATACTTGTATCTTGACTCTTACACTTCCATCCATCCAGTACAATTGCTGTTGCTCTCCTCTTCCAGTATCACTGTGATGACCACCCACCCCTTGACTTCCTTTCTATGAACTTTCCTTATGTTCCACACCAAAGAAATCCTATTTCTTCCCTCATCTTCCCTGCCCCACATTCCAGTATGTTATTAAGATACGAGAACACATGAGGAAAAAAAGGGTAAAATAATAGTCCACAGGGTAGCAATAAAAATGCTAAGATACAAAATTAACTCCTTCTTGAAATAAATATAAAAAGCAGCAAGTATGACAAATACACATTACAGTTCAGATCAACTGCTTACTAAACTGAAGTATATATGGCTTTTGCATTTATCTTAAAAAAGTACTTGATTATGATCATTAGAGTAATTAGATAACTTTCTAACTGAGACTGCACAGATTCTGTTCCTGGTCCAGTAATACAAACTTTAAAATAGTGAGATGGAATAAAATTGAAAGATACATAAAACTGAGCCTATAATTTTTGGAGGACAGAATCAGAATTTAAAATAGGAAGTTAGCTCTTGGTCTAATCTAATTATGTCTAGTCTAATGTAAAAGAATACTAATCTAATTTAAAAGTAGAAAATAACTGGCTAGAAGCAGCCCAACAGCAGTCAATCTCAATCAGGTATTTATTGCATCTCATATCCTACTGCTGTGCAGACTCTAATATATTTTTCATCACACTTCACCACAAACAACCATGCAATGTTCTTGAGAAAATTAGAAATGTCACTATGAAATCTGTTCACTCAAATGCCCTGCAGCATTTTGGCTGACTTTGGACATCACAGCTCAAGAACTGTACAGGTCAGAAAGTTCCAGTGAGACCAACAAAAATACTAAACGTTTAAAAAATCTAAAGTAAAACCAGAAGATATGCAAGTGGAAAAAAAAGTATTTGTTTATTCAATAAATAATGTGGTTAAGGAGACACATGACAGACATCTTTCATATTCAAAAGATTTTTATACCGGTGAAAAGATGAAGACAATCAACTAAACTTGCAGTAAAGATTCAGATGACTTAGGAAAAAGTGTTCAACTATTAGAGGCAAGTTAGAAGAAGGTTATCTATATAAGTTATAAAATATCCACTGTTGGATATCCTTAAAAGCGTATCAGAAAAGGGGCTAGATATGATGGGTTCTCAAGACCACCATTAATCTAAAGCAGGTAAATCTCTGGCTGAAGGCTGACAAATGCTGAAATTGCAATATGACACTCATGCCTGTGGCATTGTGACAGATTAACCACAGCCAACAAAAACTACAGTAAGAAAAGACCCTGCAGCTACTATTTACAGCCATAAACCTAAAAAGAAGTAAGCGAAAAAGTGGGCAGTAACATTTCACTATTGCTGTTCTCACCGTCACTGACCTCAAAATGTATTGGCTCTTCTCCCTCCCCACCCATACACACGCTCCTACTCAGACCCATCATATTCTTTAGTAGGAAACCAGATGACACCACCAAGCAGTCTCTAATCAAAGAATTAGCCAATTTCTCCTCGTATGAGCAATTCTCGTAAGTGTGGAAGCCAGACAGTATTATTTCTTTAAATAATCCACAGAGAAAATTATGTGTATTCTGAAACCAGAAAGAATCATGACAGAAACTATTCCTCAGAAACCCATTACTCCTTTATTCTACTATATGGATACTACTGAAAAGTAGCTAAACAAGAATATGCTTTTGCTGTTTTCTCTTCCAATGCATTACTAACATGCCGGCTCCAGAGGAGTGATTTGGCTCCTTCCCAGACTGATGGAAGAAAAATAGTGAAATTAAAAAAAAAAGGATTAAACTATTACAACTGATTTCTAAAGTGATGCTTTCACACAACCAATAAGCTTAATTTCATCTTCCTCTCAATCAAAGCCATATATCCTTGAATTTAGCAAATGCTTGATGACAATTTTTTTGCTGTATTTATATGTGGCAGCCAGAGAAGTCACATTTCATGCTTCTTCCTGTAAAATGACTGAAGTATTTGTGCACAACTAAACATAGGTAGGTGTATAATGAGGCAACGCAAGTTTGAGACCTTTTCCCCATTTAAGCACCAGGAAAGAGATAGTACCAGGGAAAAAGTGTATTTCCTGTGTCAGGGTTCCTGTTAGCCTATTTCAGGAAAATAGACCTATTAAAAGTGAATAATCTTTTTACTTATTGAAGCTGCTTCATTTAACAGCTTCTTGCTCTATACATCTTTATGGAAACTGTAAGAACACAAAAGGAAATATTTTCTTTAGACAAGATTCAGTATTCCATATTTATTTACCCATACATTATGATTTCTAGAATTTAAAAATCCAAGTAGCACCAAACCTCCAAGCATTTCTAAGACTTCCCAAAATAATTCACATACTAAAAATGAATTCTGTTCACACTATAGATCTGAATAAAGCATCTTACATCCACACATATTCACAAATACTTTTGGACAGAGCTCACATAATGAGCCTGCAACATCTATCATGCTTAGCTGTAATACAATCATTAGAAGGATTTCTTCTCTCCTGTAATAATTATAGTTGCCTAATGGCAACAATAGTACTGCTTATTATATTTTGAATTAAATCTTACTTTGAAAGTTATTTTACCTCTAATATTTCATTAAGCTTTGAAATAAATTATTAAAAGATTAATACATTGCTGACACGCATTAATTTCTTCCTAACTGGACTGCCCCTTCAGAAAATGTTCCATCAAAGCATTACTTTGCAAAATATCCTCATGTAAAGATTGTCACATTCTTTTCACAACTTCTAATTCAGTACACTTAGCAAAATTTTATTTTAAACACACTCACACAATGTATTTTTCTTTCAACATGAAAGTTCTAATTTCCAGTGCTGCAGTTCTAATTCTTTGAAGTCTTCTAGCTAATTACTTTATACCATTTAAACCAACTTATTTCTAGGGCCAAAGCTGCAAAATAGAAGAAAATACCTGAACTTTTAAGTACCAGTAAATGCTAAATTTAAGTATTTGGCTTGAGGTATTATCACATAGAACAGTTTCAGCTTTAAGTAATCTCAAACCCCATCCATTTTATATTGCAAATCATTAAACAGGTTAGGAGAAGTACGTTAATGGCATATTTCTGGTATGACTGCAATAAGTAACATCACCTCACTAGTATTAAGCACTATTCAAATAGTTTTCACACAGACAGATGCACAAACAACGCGTGAATGAGTGCAAAACATATATGCAAGCTCATACCTGTACTCTTGCAGGAAAACTTTGTTTTTTCATCACACAGTCGTATAGTTCCATTACAGCCTTTTTCATCACTACCATCTTCACAGTCTTTTTCTCCATCACACCGCCACAACTCAGGAACACAGTTCCCATCAGGACTGCACTGAAACTCCTTCCCACTGCATCTTCCAGTAGAGGGAGTTTCTTAGAGAAATAAGAAATTACATTGAAGAATTTGCTCATATGAGTTTCTTCCATGCCAAGCCTACAACGACTTAGAATCCCTCTTCGTAACGAAAGCCGAAGTCAAAAGTACCCAAGCATAATCCTCAAAACTCACTATTCCTTCTTGACTCATCACTCCAACACAAGCTTCAAGATGAGCTCTTTCTTATTCTGCTCATTCTCTTCACTACCATTCCACCACAGACTCAAGGTAAATACCAATTTGGGTTTTTTTGCACTGCTGTCAGACAAGAATGAATTTAGAGATATAAGGAGGACCAAGGCCGAGAAAAGTTTTCCTGGTGCTTTGTAAGCCCATCCTCACACCACATTCCCTCCCTCATTCTTCTTTCCCAAGAAGGTCTATGTCCTAGTGGACCACTAAAATTGTGTGTAATTACTCTGCTGTGGAAAAATCACTATGAGGAAAATAAGAGAAAAATATTCCTCCATTCTTATCTGATTATTTCTTATCATTTGCTACAAGCATCCTCCCCTTCTCTCCCCATCCAAATGAATACAGTGCATGGTATTGAAATGGGACTGTAGTCTTGTTACAACATTTTTATGCTTCAGTAAGACCATTGGAAAAACAAAACAACAAAACCACCTCCCTCACAACAGAAAAATACAGATCAACAATAAGAGTGTTACTGCATAAAAGCCCCAGAAAATATAAACAGTAACTTCAGGAATGCTGCTTACTGTCTCTTTACCTAGCCAGCATGCATCTCTGAAAACTTTAGCACAATTCAGTGAAGTAAAACTACAAAAGTTATCTCAGTACAATACCCAGTCCGCTTTCAAATGCATTCTTCTTCTATGATACACTTCTGTATTACCATTTACACTTGACATATGTTCCATACCAACCTTTACCAAGGTTAAAAGCATTTTCTCTTTTTCATTGACTGAAGATGGGTCCTTTGTATTTTTAATAAGTATTCTCTGTGCTTGTAGGTATTAAAATGTAAGAAGAGAAAAAACAACTAACCTTCCTTGCTGCAGTTTGTTTTGGTTTCATCACTGAAATCTCCACAATCATTGTCACCATCGCATGCCCAATGACTTGGAATACATCTACCATTGTAACATCTGAACTGATCAGCAGAACACGAGTGAATACAGCCTAGTTCATCACTTCCATCACCACAGTCATCATCTGCAAATATTATTATTTTAAATATAATAATGATAAAAAGATAAAAAGAATCTGAATAAAAGATACGAGGAGAAAGAAGTATTTTCAAGAAGGCAAGAGAAAAAATAACATCCAGTAAATAAAATAGCATGCTTACTGCCCACAGGCATAGGGTAAAATTATTTCTGATGCAAGTAATTCTTTAATTTACAAACAGCACTTAACTCTGCCACTTTGGATAATCTAAAATCTTACTTACTCAATTATTCAGTCACAGATACCAGTAAGCACGAAAAGGCTGTGGATTTTCTTAATTTCTTTACTTGTGTTTAACTACCCAGGCTTCCAAACAGTATTCTCAGTGATTCATTAAGTTAACTTGGACAGTTAAGCACACTCACAAAGCACTTCATATAAACCAAAGTGAAAATCTGATGTCAGAATTTCTTTTCAATAGTATTGCAAATGTCATTTCCATGTACTTGGAAAAGTGCAAGGTGGAAAGAGATGGCAGCATATAAATAATACTGGAATGTAGTTTCCAATTACTCTATGTTTTAGTCATTACAAAAATCTTAAAGACAATTCCCACAATTTGATTGTGATTGCCAAGACAGGGAAAGACAAATATGTCAGGTAAACGCTAGAGGGTCTCCTTGCAGAGAATCTGAGCAAGCACACTGTGATAATTTGGAGAATCTGTCCATTTACAGCTATGAATTCCTGTCAGCCATATAAAATCTTAATAATAAGAAATGCTATGGTGGATGAAGAACCAACCCAATGTTATTAGGACTGGCATGACATCACTCGCCCATCACAAGCTCCGAGAGAAGGTTCATTTTAACAGTTGTCGTTCAAATATGTAATCTTTCAGACAAAAGAACTACATTGTCTTAGCCATCCCTCTCAAGCTATAGTGTTTATTAAATTGAATTCACTCATAAACAACAAAAAAATCAGATACTTTGGTCACTGGAACTATTTTGATTTAGAAAACTAGAAAATACTTTCATAAGCAACAGCATTTTTTTTTTAAACAAAGTTTAAATCACACTTTATGCTACAGAACATACTGTTTGTAATTATTACCATATCATCCATTGCATCATTCCTTCTGTGAAGCTTCAATATTGCTGCTTTCTAAGTCAGGTTAGTAATTTAAAAATACTGTATTTATTCTCTGACCACTTACAAAATAAACTAGCAATATCAGCCTCAGAAGAAAAGAGTGGGTATCAAAGCAATATTTGTGCAAGATCTACCATAACCATTGCAGATATAGAACACTTGATACTCGCCTGAATCACAGAGCCATTTGCTGCTAATGCATCTTCCATTTTTGCATATAAATTGACTTAGCGGCTCACACGTTGGAAATTCTGTGGAAGTGTTAAAAAAGAAATAAAAACTATTTAATGTATATCCTCTTTAACAATATTCTTCCACCTTCCTACATGCATAAATTATATGTGTATTGTATGAAATATTTTCACCTGACAGATATATATCTAGAGAGGAGAAAAATGTGTAACACCAAAAACAGAGGACAAAAAGGCTTTTAACTGTAAATACTAGTCCAAATGCTATCCTTCTTCAACACAGACCACTGAAATGCATTATTCTTTGTCATACAATATGGCCCTACATTCCCATCAGACCAGGGCTGTCTTCGCCACTGAGCATGCCAGTATTTATGACTATTATTACTATAGCTTGATGACTGATACAGACCGTATTTTCAATGTATGTATTTACATAAAAAAGTTCTCCAACTGAAATAGCACTGCCATTATAAGATGGAAAATGGAAGACTATAAAATGAGAAAGTTAAGTTCCAAGCAAAAGAACATTCAAGAAAAAGTTATTGTACACAGACATTAAAAAATTCCAAAATTATGGTGTCAGTATTCACAATTATTTCCTCCAAGGATTCCAGTAAAAGTAGTAGAAAATTGACATAATGTAATTCATAGGGACTCATAAAAACACACCTCTGTGTAACATAGATACGTATTTAATATGCTTCTGCATAGAATAAGATTTTTTCAGCTTCTTTTTTCTTCTAAGACCTATCATACAGCTCATACAATTAACATGTTAAAGAGTGCTTGCACCCACTCAGTTTGGAAAACACAAAACCAACTTTACAAAACCTGACAATTCGTAGGAAACAATCTGAAAGTCTAACTTGATTCAGAAGGAATAAGGAGGAGCCTAAATTCTCTATAACGACCGTCAGAACAGTCAGACACCTCTCAGCAACTGACACTAATGCAAACCAACGACGACAACATGGCCAATTTGCCTGAACGGCTACTTAAAGGCAAGTTTGTCCTTCACTGAAGGATTTCAGGTTAGAAGTTCTTACACAGTACAACCCAAATGCAACAGAAATGTCCAAAATGGTGCACAGTCCTGTCAGCCGCACCAAAACTGCCCAAGCTGAGAACAAATCCCCAAGTGTATTCCTCAGTAGGTTGCTCTAGCTACACTGGGTTTTTCTAGTGTTGCTACAACTGAAACAACAAAGATTTTGACAACTGTACCATGTAATTAGTACTGAAAAGGTTTTCTAAACTTTTAAGCCATGCCACAAAAATGTAAAATTTCCTTAGGACAAGAAAGGAATTAGTCTCCAAAGTCAATAAATTTCTGTTTGCTGTCTTTGGTGCAAAAAATGTGTTAAAGTTAACTGAAAAGATGGTGCTTTTTTTGGTTTTGTTTTGGTTTTTTTTTTATTGTGTTCTTTTTTTTTTTTTTTTCCCAAAGTCCAGAGGGAGTTCTGGCTTACACGCATGCATGAAGCACCAAACCAAATCAGCTGCATCAAATAGTAAAATTTAGAGATCACCAAAAACATTGAAAGACTGAAATGACTAGTCTGCTTCAACAGAGGAAAGGGTGATAAGTTGACAGTGATGACAATTACATTCTGTCAATTACTCCCAGAAAGTTTTGTAGGCTTTTTTTGTGGGAAAAAACAAACAAACAAACAAACAAACAAAAACCCCACCACTTTTTGCTGTCTTGGGGGACAACAAAAATCTGTTCTGAGACAAATAAGGGAAATGTGCAATTATGATGGTACCTAGCTACCATATATGCTTTATGTGGTTCAAGCAAAGCTTGCAGCCATTTTTAATTTCACTTTTTAGCTGTTGAATAATTTTTCCACAAATTTAACTCATACGTTAAATGTAATATTCCTGTTTGCCATACATGAATGCCTTCATGAATGACTACATGAATGACTTTCCATTCATCTGTCTAACCAAGACCTGTATAAAAAAGACAGAAACTAATTAAAATTAATTGTGATTATCCTGGCTACCACCCATGCCATGACTCTCAGCCCATCACAGTCTTTCTAAGGAAGTTCTGCAGTATCTCCAGTGTTTGCTTCTCATAGCCCCAGCCTCCACCATCATCTGCTGCTCCTTCTCATACCCTAGAGGACCAGCACAATAATTTTCTCTTGTTGTCCCTATGGTCTCCTCAGTACTTTTTTCCTTTCCTATGTTACAGAAAAGACATGCACATCTTGTAGCCGATTTACAGCCATCTCTGTGCCAACTGTCCTGAAAACAGAGAAAGCAAGAAAGGAGCCTCTTGAGCTCACAGAGTACCCTCTCCACAGAGTAGGAATCAATCTCATTTCTCTTTGCTATCCAGCTGTATTGTAAAAGCTCCTGTTTTTTATTCTTCTTCCACCCATCTATTATTGAGTGCAAATGTTATAATAACGAACTGATAAACATATGGGCACAAAACATGACCATGTCATGTTTCCTTTAGGAAAGCAATAATAAAACAAGGAGGATCTCTTTTCAAATTTTCTTCAGGAATGTCATGCTTCTTCACAAAACTGGTTGTATCTTTAGAAAAAGTATGCATTTCATCTTTGCAGTCCTGCTCACCCCAGCTATATGCCAATATAAGCATGCTTAACTTATTGAATCAATAGGAGCCTAAAGTTTACATAATTAAAGACTTGTGCAGTTAAAAATCAACACTTTGCAATGGTAACAAAATGCAAACCATTATTTTACTTTTAATATTAAAACTTGCGAATACAAGAATTTTAAACTATGTTTAAACTGTTTTAAACATAGAAGAAAATATGTATCACTAAATAGAATCGCTAAATAAATGCCATTAGCATGCCCATTAGCCATCAAATCAAAAGGGAGAACGAAAAATGAAGCATATGACACATTTGCACAACCACGGTATTTGAGGAAAAAGAGACAAGATTCTAAAACATGAAACATATGCAAAGTTTGGCCAAACTGAATAACAGCAGCCCTGAGGAAAGAGGTTTGCAAGTGTTGGTTGATGAGAAGCTCAACACGACCAGGCAATGCGCACTCATGGCTCAGAAATCCAAAGGTATCCTGGGCTGCATCAAAAGTAGCATGACCAGCAGGTCCAGGGAGGTGATTCTCCCCATCTACTCTGCTCTCAGGAGACCACACCTGCAGTACTGCATCTCTGAGGCCCCTAGCACTAGAGGGACATGGACCTGCTTGAGCGAGTCCAGAGTACCACCAGAAAGATGCTCAGAGGGCTTCAGCACCTCCTCTATGAGGACAGGCTGAGAGAGTTGGGGTTGTTCAGCCTGAAGAAGAGAAGGCTCTGGGGAGACCTTAGAGCAGCTTTTAGCACCTAAAGGGGCTGACAAGAAAGCTGGAGAGGAGCTTTTTAAAAGGGTGGGTAGGGACAGGACAAGGGGGAATGGCATTAAACTGAAAGAGGGTAGATTTAGATTACATATAAGGAAGAAGTTCTTTATTATGAGGATGGTGAGACACTGGAACAGGTTGCCCTGGGAAGCTGTGGCTGCCCCATCCCTGGAAATATTCAAGCCCAGGTTGGATGGGGCTTTGAGCAACCTGATCGAGCGGCATGTGTCCCTGCCCATGGAAGGGAAGCTTGAACTAGATGATCTTTAAGGTTCAACCAAAGTGTTTTTTGATTCTATGAAACAACTGCTGATTAAATGATCTGAAGAAATATTCTGTATCAGCTGACAGAATACCAAACAAAACATATAGGAAGAAATTACAAAGATGAAATTAGTATCTTTGTACTGATAAGACGCCTGAGAACAAAGGGTAAAGCTGATCAGATAAACTATTATCCTATCCAATGCCACACTGTACCATTCCATAGAATGCTATAATTTTAGAGATTGCAAAAATACATGTTCACTGGGATCACCTATTCTACATCTGTACATAACAGAAGTTATTTTATTTGAAATATGGCAATTAGATGTCTAACTTAATAATATCCACACTGTTACTAGCATAATAATTTTATTTTTATTTAGATTTTATCAAATATGTAATCTAGTTTGAAGTAACTGATCAGACACCTGTTACTGTCAACATAAAATTAGTTTGCTGTTTTCTGGTTATATCACTACTAAGGAAAAGGAGGTCAGTAATAAAAAATAAGCCAAGAGAAAGAAGATGAATGTTCCAGGAAACATAACTTTTTAAATGTAAAAATCCTTAAAACTCCTGGATGCAATTAGACAAGTAGGAGATGCTGAGTATTACTCATATGGAGCTAAAAAGTAACAATTTAAACTCAACTAAAAAGTATCAGCTGGTTGCCAGTCATGAATAATTTGTAATCAGACAGATTTAAGGGATTATGGATGCACAGAATTTATTGATTGGATCCTATGTGTTGCCTTCCATAGATTCTCAGGTAACTGAGGTCCTGGAGATTTATATTTATGGAACACAGGGCATCATGGAGTCAGCCTATGACTTTCATCTATGCATTTAGTTTGTATTTTTTTGTTGCTCTCCACTGCCAGTGATTCATAGGTATTGAGATTTTTGAAGAAAAATTGCTACTACTAATAGAACTCTAGTAACTCTACCGAAAAGGTTTACAGCAGTAAGTTTCAAAAAAGCTAAGGAAGACCATGCTTTTCCAACTACACTGCTTTCATAATTTCTCCCTGATTAAGAAACAGCCTCTTGCTATATCTGAGTAAAATACAAGTTTAACTACTAAGCATCCTAAGAAGTACACTTCAGATTTCAATTTTTCTGTGCGCAACCTGCCACTTCACTTTTACAGGATTGGTGCTACTAAAATAATCAGTCTGTATTCTTTCTTGAAAACTCTTGAATATTCATTTCAAACCACAGCCTATTGTGACACACTTACTAATTCATATTAGTAAGTCAAGTAATATCACAAATACTACCTCGTAAACAGGGAACACACCATGATACAGTATTTTGCAGACAGCTCATTGACCCTTTTGCTTTCAGACTCACAGCACTTACCTGAGCTGCCAAACAGATGAAGGCAGTCATGCTGACTTACAAAAACCTTAATTGTTTGGAAGCAGCTGATTAGAGAGAACACACCTCTTCTTGCAATATCTCAGTAAAGTAGCAATTAGCAGAGCTGCTGATACTCTCTCATGTTACAAAAAAAATAAAAGATTATTTGTTTTCTGCAAAACACATCAAAATAGCCTTCTGTTCAGACTTGAAAAAATCTGACTTTATTGACATCTAGAATACGTTTAGGGGACCATGTGAAGTGGTATGTGGCTGACATACAGATCAATTTTTGAGGCTACAGTATTTGATAGGGGCTGTAAATTAGGTAAGTGTTAAGTTGATTGGTCTGCATATTTGGCATTGTAGTTAAAAACTTATTAATATAAAATGCAGCCTTTGGTTTGGGTTTATTTATTAGTCAAATAAACTGTATTTGCCACTTTAGAAAAAAAAATATTATCAGTTCATATAAACCCAAAAATGCTCCTTGTATTTTTTCTACCTGGCAATTCATGTGAGAGATCCTTAGATGTTTAACTTTTTTATAGAATAATTTTACTTTTTTCCCTGAAAAAAAATCAAACCAAAAAACCACAAAACACTCACCACAGGATGTCATTTCATCAGTTTCATCTCCACAGTCATCCTCCCTGTCACATAGCCACGACATTGGAATACAGCGCCCATTCCCACACGAAAATTGGTCAACCTGACACGTTCTTGCTGTCAAGAAAAAACACTCCAAAAATACAAGGGAAATGGACTCAATCTGTTGGGGCTCTGTATGTAGAAGTTATGGGTCTGTATACGGAAGTTGCAAGTCTGGAGGACATCTCTTGGCCTACTGCATGTTTTACCTGATCTGACTACACATAATTAATCTCCTTTGAGAAAACTGAGGTCATCTGTAGGACTGTATTCTATCTATGCTAGGTAGATTTTAGTGGTTTCTCCGACATATGAGAACATGAAGTTTTATACATAATTATACAAAACTAAGTGGTAGAAGAGCACTAACATTTGCTAAAATATCGTTAGTTGCAAAGTTGAAGTGAACAACAATCGGCATAAAAAAGTCTAGCAATTGAAATATCAATAAACTGTATTTCATAAACAATGATCTAGTAAAATTATTATTTACACAGAAAAAACGTAATATACAAAGTGTGTGATGTGCATGGCCTCACCATTCTTACAATCTTTGCCTTTGCAAATATGCAACTGTAATGATCCACTAAACTGAATTAGGTATGCCTTTCTTCTGAAGAAATAAAGATGACTAAAAGAAACCATGCTATGTAACTACATAAATTACTTTGAAAGCTGAAGAACAGTAAAACTTCAATAAAAATAACATATAAAGCTGACATTACTTGTAATTCATATTCAAAATGTAAACCCATAACTACAATGCCACATGGATTTCAATTCCAAATTTAAGCTTTTAAAGTTCATCTATATGTGGTTCCACACTTAAAAAAAAGAAAAAAAAAAAGAAAGAAAGAAGACTGACACATCAGAAACTGCAGTAACCAAAAGAATGTTTCTTCATTTGGTATTATCAATTACCAGTTTCATTTTTCTTCACAGAAGTAGTACAAAATACAATAGAAGAATGTAAGTTTCAAGTATTTTTTTAAACATTAATAGTGTTTGCCACTGGAGGAACAAAAGGAAAAAACAAGAATACAGAATTCAACCCATAGCCAACCGACACTGGGATAAAAAGTACGATCTTAAATCCAACTCTTACCTTACAAGAAAACAGTTGAATATCAAATGATATCAAGATGTATGATATGACAATTCACAATAATACCATAGAGGTGATATGGACACTCTAGGTCTGTGGTTTTGCTAGTGTGCTTGTATCTAAATTGCACAACTACCAACTAGACTGGGTTTTATATGCATTAAAATTTAAATCAAGGAGAACGAGTTCATGAAATATTTTAATACACAATGTATGCTGTCTATCTCTGCATTTCAGTTTAAAATAGTCATCAGCTTATTGATGTATATTTTGTGTAGCAGATATTTAATGATTGTTTAGTGTACTCTACCAACAAGCACTAAACATCACTTCCATACAATGGACTGATTTGGAGCTCCATGATTTACTGCAGTGGAATCAGTAAGCAATCTTCATCTTGGCATTTCCTTAAAAACCCACTAAACATTTAATAACTTAGAAATGAAAACAATTTCAAGGTACCAAGGGAAACTTAACAACTAATTATGCTTTTGTCAGCATAAAATTAAATTTACTAGTGACATGGCACTCATCATAGCATATTAAGAAAAAAAAATTCTAACTGCCAAAAAAAGACTGAGCAGGGAAAATTTTGTACCTAAGCAGTGCTTTGACAGTCAACCTATATGGATAGACTAAGTGCTGAATTACTTTCGAAAGCACAGGCAAGAATTAAGATTAAGAAAATACAATTTAATCTCCAGTTTTAGTGGCATAAAAATCTGAATTAATTTAAAATGTCAATAATCAGATTACTAGTAGCAGACTGACTCAGTTCAGAGCAGTCTTGAACTGTTTATAGAACTGGAGTTTGAGAGCTTGTTTACACAAGTAAAATTTTTACCTGCACAGGTTTTATTGGTTTCATCTTCATTATTACCACAATCATTGGCTCCATCACAAAGCCACCTCTTGGGAATGCAGCGATTATTTTGGCACTTAAAATGATCATCAGGACAACTATGATTGACTGGGAAGAAAAAAAAAAAAAAAGGTTTCCTCCTAAGAAAATGATTAGAGAAAAAACTGCTGAAAATAATACATTAAATGGTATTCCCTGGTGATGCAGTTAGTATGGTTACCCTGTATATACAGTTGCCGTGATATAAAGATTGTTGCAAACTAGTCAATTAAAAACTATTGAAGTATTTCAATCAAAATTAAACAATACATAGTAAAGATTCTCCTATCATATTAGCATCAATATGGAGATTCTCTTCTGCTAGCTACTAAGTGATAAAAGGTAGCAGCATTTTACAGTGTTGCCATTTATTTAAAGAAAAATGTCCTCAATCCCATTTTATCAATGTGATGAGGTTTGTAAACTGAAGTGCATATAAAAAAAACCAACACATTGAAGGAACAGGTGCAAGTTCTGTGCATATCCAAAGTATTATACTACAGTGAACAGGGATTTGCACAGGTTATAAAATGCTTCTAAAATGATGCACATTACTGTCAATGTCCACATATAGATCTGTTATTTACTTACCATGAAACTGTAGGTGTCAGAAAGGGAAATAAGTAACACAGTTTAAAACTGATGAAAAATCTGGTATTCAGGAGTGAATAAGTACCTCACAAACACGTTTTTGCTAGTCCAGCATCATGCAAAGGATGAAGACTGAATGCATGGAAATTATGTAAATACTACTGGCCTGCTCTTGCAGCTGTAGGAAGTATATATGCTCTGCTTCTTTTATGCTAATAACAAGATCTATTATTAGTGGATCTTGCTAATCTTGATCTACACAAGAGCAGTAAACTATACACTTTCAAATGCTGGGTTGAAAACAATCTTGAACTATATTCCACCTACTGGGCCATCCAGTCTCTTTTTTAAAATTTAAGATGTATCTGAAAACAAACAGTATTTAAAATGAAAGGATGTCTTGCAGGTTTATCCTTGACATTTCAGTAGCTTTTATCTTTGACCTTTCTACCCATCCTTCATACTGAAACAGCACAGAGCAAATGTGGTATCAACAGCACACAAACCCTTCATGAGTATTTTGTGTGGAGGGTGTAAGAACATTGGAAGCAAAGATTTAATAATCTGAGCAGAAAGGTGTTCCAAGCCTTAAATACTTATGAAGCAACCTAGTTGGCAATGTGACTGGAGAGTAAAACTTATCCATGTAATAGAATTATAAATTTAAGACTTCTTCACATCTGACTTTAATACTAGACATAGATATTGTTTTAAATGGTACTTTTGCTTACATACATTTATTAACATGTGTGTATTCTAGTCATAATTGCAAATATTTCCAACTTAAAAAAGAACTATTGAAGTTACTATAGCAACTGCTGAAAAGAGACTAATGTTATCATACTGGCCACCTAAACTATATATCACACAGATTTGGGACCAGATTATGACTTAATTTATATTTACACAAATTCTCTGACAATTACAAGCTTTGATCAATGAATTGGTCCACATTACATTAATTTAAATGAGAATCAAGTCAACCCTGCCAAAGGATTTTCTTGTCAGTGTCATTATTAGTTAAGCTTCTTATTTAAGTGTAACAACCCCTGATACTAAAATAAAAATGTTAATAAGTACTACATTTCAGAACTGGGCAAATGTTTTGAAAAGAATTAAGACTGAAATCAGTAAAGACTACCACAGAGAGTTATAAAAATACATAAATACAAGGAAAAATGCCCACATTGGCCATGTAACAGCCTTACAGGAAAAGACCTAGGTATTACAGAGGATCACCAGCTCAGTATTTATCAGCAACATCAGGCCAGTGTGAAGCAGGGAAGATTAACCCATGGATGTCTAAAAAGGACTATCAACCCACACAAACACATTCTCTCCACCTAAACAGCTTCACAAAAGCCTCAGCAGAAGTAAATACATCCAGTTTTGGACATCCAACCCCTAGGATCACTTGGCAAAATTCAGAGAAGAGCAATGACTGAAAAAAAACAAAAAAAACCCCAAACCAACAACAACAACAAAAAAACAAAACTAAAACAAACCCAAACCAAACCAACACATTCAACTGGGGAAGAAAAAAAAAAAAAAGAAAGAAAAGAAAAAAGAAAAAAGATTAGAGTTGCTTTGCCTCAAAGACGTAAGTCTGAGAAAATTATTCTAAGAGTTTCCAGACACATAGAACAATGCTGCACAGTAGAAAAACATATCAATTCATGTCTACAACTGACAGAAAAAGGAATGTATTTTCATTTCAGTAAAGCAGATGTGGTTTACAGAAATGATTTAATGTTAGAAATAGGAAGCATTGTTGCAAACTAAGCAAGGAAAGGAATTTTGACTGCTGCAATTCTGATTTTATAGCAGGCTATCTAAGTATCTTCCAGGAGTGACAGAGATACATAATTGATATATTTTCTATTATTTTTAATTTCAACAGCAAGAAACAATTATAGCAGGTTCCCCAGGACCATGTCCATGTAAGTTTTGAGTATCTCTATAGACAGAAACTCTACAATCTCTCTGGGCAATCTATTCCAGTGCTTGACTATGCTCATAGTAAAAAACGTGTCTTCTTGTACTCAGATAAAATCTCATGCTTTTCAGATTGTGTCCATTACCTCTTGTCCTGCAAGTGGGCACTACGAAGAGCCTGACTCCCTGTTCTTCAGGTCCTCCCATCAGGTATTTATATGCATTGGTAAGATCTTTTCTGAGCATTCCCTTCCCCCAGGCCGAACGATCCCAGCTCTTCCAACTTCTGGGATAGATGCGCCAATCTTAGCAGTTTTTTCCTGGACTTGGTCCATAAGTCCCTGCCCTTCTCCTGTTGGGGAGCTCAAAACTAGGCAGCTCTCCAGGGGTGACCTAAATCCATCTCACTGTCCACATACCTAACTAATCCTTTGTCAGCTTGTTTTTTGGATGTTAAGGAAGTGTCAAAAGCCATGCTAAAGTTAAGGTAAACAATATCTGCTGCTTTCCCATCATCCACCAAGCTAGTCATAGCATTGGCAAAGGCTATGAGGCTGGGTAAGTGTAATTTCTCTGTCATAAACCC
>JANHGB010051316.1:56910-75590 GCA_026283785.1 Coracopsis vasa
ACGGCACGGAAGGATCATGACTTTAAATCACTTTCTTGTCCTTGACATCTTTGGAAATGGTTGCCAGGACTAATTGAACCATCACTTTCCTACAGGTTGAGGTGAGGCTGGCTTTGCTTTATAAGTGTTGGACTTGAAATATTCTGAGATCCCTTCCAACCCGAGTTATCCTGTGACTCATATGAAAAAAGTGCAAAAAATACAAACATTTAAACAATCGTTAATGACAATGTCAAAACCAAAAGATGAATGCTCTTTTAGTATGCTATGAAATGAGTACACCAGTGCCATTTGAAAAGAGTACTATTACTATATGCAGGAAAAGAAGACAATTAAAGATTTACATGAATTACTCCAGAATTATCATTTTGGTTTGACTCCCATCAGATTTACATTTTGTTTCCAACTGCCAAAATAAAGTATGAATTGTGGGTTAAAACATGAAAGCATACATACAGCAAATTTCAGAATGCTCATCACTGCCATCCAGACAGTCATCATCCCCATCACAGCGCCAGCGATCCTGGATACAACGTTTATTGTTACACTGGAACTGTTCAGCTTTGCATAACTGTGGTAGCACTTCTCCATGATTAACTAGGAAAAATATCCAAGGAGCACATCAATTTTATCAGCTTGATACATACAGAATGCAATATTACCTTCACATAAAGAGATATAGATTCCTGTTAGTACTTTTCAGAGCAGGGTTTTTTTTACTAAACTTTGCATATTTGAGGAAATTCCCTCTGAAGCCTGTAGCAGCACGCATATCTGAGTGTATGGTTGAGGTAATACACTTTTAATAAGCAGAACTTTGAACAGAATGGCACTCAAACTGTTTTTGTTTTTGTTTTTTTTTTTTTAAATTGATACTTAGATGATAGCATAAAAATATCAGTTTAAAATACTGCAATGCCTCATCAACAGTGAAAAGAAAATATTCTTACAGACACAGAACAAATTCTGGTGCATGTTAAAGGGCTAGAAAGTGATTATTGAGAAGCTGATTCTTGTTTCCAAGTAACAACTCAAACACCTGCATTATGCACTGGTACAGACTCGGCAAAGAAGAGAGGATAAAATTCTGCTGAGGTAGAATTAAGTAGCAAGCTACAAGCTTATTGATAAATCCAGACAGATGAATTTCTCAACATAAGGTTTAGAATACTTAATGTGTAAATACCACACATCACTCCAGGACCCTATAAGGAACACCAAAGTCCTTGGAAAGATCTGGGCAATGACATGCATTGGGGGAAAAAGCAGGAATCCTGCTTCCTTCAGATCTGAAAGTGTCTAATCTCTCCTCCTAATGCTTACATTCCATTTTACCAGCGAGAAGCCCACTTTCCAGTATTTTCTGCTAAAAGAAAAATAGTTTTCTTTAGCAACAATGATGGCTCTGCAGCCATGCATATGGATCAAATTCAAGGTAACTGCAAGCTCAATAATGTTCATCCTGTTATGAAATAATCCTTATACTTCACTCATCTCTATGAGGCTTATTGCTGGAGACCTGTGCACAGTTGTACACACTACACTTGAAGAAATATATCAATGAGGAAAAAGGAGAACTTTGAGTAAGTTACAAATACCAGGTCTAAGCATTTTAAAAAATACCTGTATTATCTGAGTTATTAATTTTAATTTAAAAAAAATCCACATTTTATTAACTTTTTTTTTTATGTTGTCATGAAGATATCCAAGGAAGATATGCAAAAAAACCAACCTCTCCCCCCAGAAAAAAACAAAAAAACAAACCAGCAAACAAGACTGCAAAATTTGCATAGTCTGTGTTAGGACCTATTATGCAAAAATATATGTGCTTGACATTTTATTAACAGTTCCAGCATGAATATTTTCAATGCCACGTTTCAACATATTTAGTCAATATTATAATCTGAAACTGGTTTATAGAGATTTAATATAATTATATAGATTAATTTCTGGTATTTCTGATATTCTTTAAAAGAGGACAGTAAAATATTCAGTGCTTTATCATATCAGACATTCTGAAATATTTTCCAATGCATTTGATTCTCAAATACTGTGTAGTTATTATTTTGTCTTCTTTGAAAAATCTTTAGTAAACTGTTTTCAATTAGAATCTTTATTCAAGGAATATTTCTTTGTTTTACAGAACTGCAACAAGCCTTTAGGAGACTACACTTTCTTGTTTTATTTTCAGATTTGACTTGATCCCTTAACAGTAGTATCAACTCAGATATTCTTTAAAAAAATCTTACTCTTGCAGGTTGTACTGTTTTCCTCCAAAAGCTGATTATCAGCACAGGCACAAACTCTGCCTCCAGGAACAGCTAAACAAAGAGTGCTGCAGCCTCCGTTATTAACACGACAGGCATTATCACCTGTGAAAATGAAAAAAAGCAACCTGAACAGCTGTGCTAGAACTAGAAGATTATTATTTTTTTTTTTTAAGAACCTAAGCACATGAAGAATTTTTTACAATTATTTTCCTCTCATTTTAGAGACACATTATTCTCATAGTCTGGTTATTACAGCTTATAATATTCAAACTATTTTAGTTATTGTTTGCAATAACTTGTAAGAATAAAAAACAACTATACCATAAGCTCACAACATTCCATATTCCTTTTTTATTAGGAGAATAAATACTCCAAAATATTTAATATGACACAGCTACATGCACATAGTAGTTTTAAGAAATTACACAGCATATAAAGGAGCGTTCTGAAGTACAATGGCATCTGCACATGTTAAAACAATGTGGCTACAAATGCAGACCAAGAAAAAGAAAGGAAACAAATTAAAAATACAATGAGATCTATAACAGACACAGTACAAGGCAGATATATTCCACTACTCTTTTCTGAACACATTTGCTATTTCTCTGCCTTGTTTTTCTGTGTTATTGTTTCTTCACAAAAGCTGTATGCTGTTCACATAAATATACTGACAGCTGTCAGGTGGTTTTAATTATCCGCCAAGGACTGCTTCATCCTTACTACCTCATTCTTTAGTCAAGGAGACTTGAAACCAAAGCCCTCTGAAGCAAATGTTACTAATTCTGTTTGTGTCACTTTGGTGACCTAATTGCTTAGATAAGCACCGCTGAGGACATTCAACTTCTCTTGATCAAAGCTCTCTTAATTTCAAGTGCTGGTGATAACTGACTATGAACAAGCAAGCTATAAAACTTCACATAAAATGTGAGGGCTGGATCATGATTTTAAGATAGAGCAGTTTCAAAATACTTTGTTGGGTCTTGCTTTCACGTTTTTAACTATGACGTAAAACACTGCACAAAAATCGACTCCTTTATTACATCTATGTTCACCAAAACCCAAACAATATGAACAAAACACCAGAAGAGTAAGCGATATATTTGCATCTAAGTCTTGGAAATCCTAAGGTAGACCACCACCTAAGAAAAAGTAGCCTTGAAACTCTCTGCATCTTTACAGGGCCACCTATTATACAAATCAAAGAATGTCAGTAACACAAAGATTAAGAAGGTATTAGAAGCTGCCAAAACAAACTAATCTAAATATAATCTTCAAAAGTAAATCCAAAATTATAGAGCACAAGTCAAGTTAACTAAAGAATATAAATTAGTTTATCAGATCACTAAAAAATACCTTTTATTCTATAGCTTTATTCTTTAAGACAAATACAGAAAGCACTTTGAAAACACATGATGATTCTAAAAGCCCAATGGAAACTTAAAAAAAAAAAAAATCAAAATTAAAACACTAGATCAAAGTCAACTGGTCCATCTTGAAGATTAAAAGTTCCTACTTAGCCTCATAATTGAAATGACAAACTACAGCACAGTAGGTTACTTGCTAAGTAAGAGATAAAAGAGAGGATGACGACAAGGAAAATACAAGTACCAAGAGTTAACGCAAAAAGATCCTAGATAAAAAGGTTTATAAAGTGAGCTTTAAGGAAATTTTCAACCTGAAGGTGCAATGAGACCTTCAGCCCCATCAGTGTCACTAAGACATTCCAAAGCTAAAATGTCTCATAAAATTCAGTGCAAAGAAACAGGCTAAATCTCTTTATTGAGCTGTAGAACTCATTTAGCTACCAAATATATATGAAATTAAATTTCCTCAACTGCTGCTCATAACAGCTATTTTATATGGGTGTTCTTAAAACATTCCCAAAATTTTAAAACTACTTTCAAATCTATTATCATATTTTTCATATTTTACCAGCTTTTAAAACAGTTGCTGTCCTGCCACTGCATACATTTCAATCAGGCTATGTACTGCATCTCAGAAATAATTTTCAGAAAAAACAAAAACCTTTTGCAACCATATACATTTGTTTAATCTTCTCATTTAAAAGACACACTGAAGTATTTATTGCTGCTTAGCAATCATCATACTTCTATGCTTTCATGAGTATTCATATACATTCACACCTTCCTGTAACCTAACCTCAAGTACTGGTAAAGTTGTGCAAGCCTACTTTTAGGATCATATGCAAGGGAGCAGCCTGGGTCTCAAGCAGCTCTTCTTTTCAATCTGAGGAGTTAAAATATCAACTTCAAAAGAGGCTATTGTAACCACTGTAAATGGACTTAGATAAGAAATACATATGAACAGCAAACTGCCCCTTCATGGCAGTAAAAACACCCACAGGCCTTGGCAGGGTCATATTCTGGCAGTAAATCCAACTCTTAGGATTACTATGCTTCCCACCACCTCCCCATTTTTTAATGTATTCCTGACACAGAGATCCAAAGACTAAGCCTAAGAAAGTAAAATGAATTCTAATCTCTGAAAGCAAGAAAAAAGTATTCCTCCGCAAGAGGATCATGCCTCATGAGATACAAAGGCAGTGAAAAACACTTCTGCTTAAGAAAACACCAAAAGCAGCTTAATGTTGCTACCAAGAGCACTAAGGAAAGGAGGATTGGCACAGCCCAGGATCCTGTGAAGACCCCCTAATGAAAATACCAGTCTCAATTCAATCATGCCAAATTGAATTGACATGGCTTCTGCTTGTGTAGACAGTGACAATAACAGCAGCATCAAACAGGAACTTTGACATACCAGAGCCAAATGCTTCTAAGGTACGTGCACATAAACTATAAAATATAACTCATACCATAAAATGAACTACCATGGTTTTCTCTATACCAGATAATTCAGCCTTGATCTTGCTTTTTTATAAGAAAACCACACAAATTAGCTTCACTTTAAAATAAATGCTTCAGCTCCTTTAGTAACAATGCAAGGTCAACCTCACTGAGCGTGACGAAAAGGGAAGGTCCTAACGGCTGCAGTTAGCTTACAAAATTCCAACATAAATTTCAAACAAAGAATGCATTAATGAGCCAAATTCCCTTTAAGATTTCAAAATTTACACTCATTCAGCTAGAAGTGTCTAAGAAGTAGTATTTTAGTCTTCTATCTCTGGTGTTAGCTTATTTGGAAAATAACAGCAACTGCATTAATTTTTAAATTCATGAAATTTTACCAATTGATCAACTTTTGGGTTTTGGGGCAGATTTTGCCTAGTAAAAAAAAAGAAAAACAAACCCTGTATTGTTACATTGACATAGCACAGTACTGCACATACTGCAGTTTGATTTAGATACTGAACATTTAGATGTTACAATATGAGAAAGGCAAAGCTTTCAGCAATACCTCCTTACCAGCACTGCCACCAATTACATGTTGATTGTCTGCACCTCAGCACTCAATACTTAAGTATTAATCTCAATGGCTTTCACTGAGAAAGCCTAGCTGCACATATAAAACTGTTATTCAAGGGAAAATTTCATATCAACCTGTTGTAAAGAAAATCACTAAGCTTTTTCAGTAAGGCTACAGATGGTTAAGTGAGATATTATAAAAAGTGTGTTTCTGCAGGAAAACCAAACTTGAAGACCTACTTTTAGACAGAAAAGTAGTTTTCTCCAAAGAATATTAACTACATATCTAAATCTCTGAATACAGTAAATTTTAAAATAAAACAAAGTTAAACAACACTATAGTTAAGTGCAGATACTACATGCCAATTACGTGCCTATACACATATTCACTTCACATTTTATACTTTAGCATAATTTTGAAAACTAAACTGTTTCTTTCCTTTGTAATTCATTAGTTGCTGGATTAAAAAAAAAAAAAAAGGCAATTCTAGACAGAAGAAAAAAATTTTAAAAATTAGTATGTACATGAAACTTCTGAACTGTTGAACTGTAACAGTTCTACATGTCCAAAATAATGATCTATAAAGATTAATGAGCTCTAGGTAGACATTAATATTTAATATGATCATTTTAAAAAAGTATTTTATTTACACTAATTCCTGAAGTTCAGTGTTATGTTTGGTAGCAGGCATTAACCAGAAATAAGTTTTCATTAAAGAGCGCAAATATTCCACAACTCATCTGAACACTACATGGGGTAAATGGATTTCAAAATTTTATTCAGTAAAATACATTTGTAAATTTACCTGCAGAGTAGCAATTACATTTACTACCATGCAAACTCTATGGCCTTTATCTCACTTTTCTACTGATGGAAGTAGCAACAACTTTGGATATTTCCACTACTCTCAATTCTGATTACTCTGATTCTGTGTAACAGCACCAAGTACGTTCAGGAGATTAAGTTGGATGGTGCTAATATAGACCAAGATGGGTGGGGAAATTACAAAAGACAGGTTGTATTTAAGAAAAGTTAAATGCAATAACACATTTCATGCCTATAAGCCAATGTGTATGTTACCTATTCTATTTTGTACTTTCACAGTATCTCTTTGACACACATGAAAAATGGCAATAAATGGTAATAAGTACACAAATCAAAATTCACACAGGAATAATACCATGATTCACTTTTTAGTAAGTATGAGATGATCAATTTCAACATTAGTGGACTGAAACATTGTAAAGTATCTTATGCCAGAAATCATATTCTTTTTTCATATTGTTCTTTATCTAGTCACCTCAAAATACTAAAGAGACTGTAAGGGAAGATATCCTTTTATAACAGACCTTTGGAGAAATGGTATGATATACATACCTTGCTGTTTACGTGGATCATAAATCTGGAGTCCAAACAGAGGTGGTCTCTCACTTCTTAACAGCGTCACATTCCTTGTAACCAAATCCAACTGGAAAATTGACCCATTCATATAATCTGTCCAGTAAATATAATTTCCATGATGTGACAGTCCAAAAGGATGATTCAGATCTTTTCCATTGTAGACTACCTGCAATTAATTAGTGGAAAGTGAACACTGGCAAGGTTAAAATAATTTTTTTTAGCAAACACTGGAAAGGACATAAACCAGGAAACAGTAAAACTGAAATAAGTAGTGTGACCAAACATAACCATTTCAGGCAGAAAAAACAAAGAGTATAAAGCCATTCTATGCATTTAGCATTCATTACCTAACTTCAAAACTTTGTATAAACTCATTTTAAGTGTCCCCTGTCAGGTAACACAGAGGTATTGTAGGTGAACATGTAATCATTATATCCAGTAAATACCCACCTCCTTCCCTAGCAAGGAAGTATGGTTCTTACAGCTTTGAATATTTGTCAATGTCTGAGAAATCTGACAAATACCTGCTTCTTTTAAAGCAAAGAATAGTGTGTATGACTTGCTAATTTTGTTTCAGTGTAAAGTAATTGCAGAGATTGCTTATTTGTTCCTGTGAACTTCCTCCCCGGTTGGGTTGTGAGAACTTAAGACAAGCGTATCATGGTTTGTTCCCAAAATAAGACAAACTTTCTTGAATGCACCTTCTATTTCTCGTTTCTTAACTCATACATAAAACTAAATTACACCCCAAATCTTGTCTTTATTAGCTGTAAAATGTTCTAAAAACCATGTCACTTGTGACAGCTCCAGTCTCAGATTCCTTCACAAGAACTGCAGCTACCTCTATACAACAGCTGTCTGATAAACATTTTAAAAATGTTAAATCCCTATAGAATGAAAACATTAAAAAAAAAAAGAAAAGTCTAAAGTCACCAGCAAGTAAATTACAAGAATTAGAATTATTTACTTCACAAAGACACAAAAGACTGCGGAACTCTAAAACGTCTACTTTGGGGATTCCTGCATCACAGCAGCTGCAGTTTGGAACGACTGAATTCCAGTTGTCTTCTGCTGGCTGAGGCCCTTGCTTAAGCTAACACCCAACATTGCATTTCTACCTTGTCTCTAGAAAAAAGGAAGCAGTTCATCAGATGCCCAACCTTGTGCCTATTTAGAGACATGAACTCAAAAGAACAAGGAGATAAAGCCACCTAAAATACAACTACTTTGAGGTGACAAACATCCCCCCCTTTTGCTCTTCAAATTTTCTCTTTGGGCTTGGAATTTTTTTGGTCAAAACTCCTCATTCTCAATGAGCTGCTTTTGATCAAAATTCATCTATCATTCAATTATCCACCCGACTACTGGTAGAATTCCTGTAGGACTTTCCCACTCCCCAAAATCTTCCCTGCACTGACATAGAATTAAAGATGCTACTGACCCAGTTATATTTTGACCAAAATATCCTATAATTAGCAACAAATGATTCAGGATCAAAAGTATCTTCTACTTATTTTTGGCTACATGCATTTTATTAAAGTAGTTCTGCTTTTTATTAAAATCACAGGATTATGGAAAAACACTTAAAAAACCCCACCAGAACCATTCCGTGTCACACTTCAAAATAAAACCTGTAAAGATAGCTGCTTATTATTTACTAGTTCTAGTAAGAGGCAAAACAAGCAAACCCAGCTTTTTTCGCTAGTAATCCACATGTAATCCGTATCAGCTGCATTTAACCTTCTTTGACCTGTTCTGTCCAGGAACTCTCCACGAAGCCTAGTATTGTTAGTGGACAAGGATTTCTAATTAAAAACTGTCTTTCTGCCAATGTGCTTAGCCCCATCCCAGCTCCATTACAGGAGCATAATGGATTTGGAGCAAAAGTAGAAGCACCCATTATGACAAATGAAACACTCCAGCATTAGTATAGGCTTAACAACAGATCACTCAATATAAAGGATTTTAAAAGTAATATTAAAGCAATATAAGCTTGTGCAAGAATGAGTTCCAGGAAGGACTCTGTCTAAAGTTACTACTTTAGGTACTAGAAATCTGCATATTGCCCTATTAAGGCCATCATGCAGAGAGAATCATGAGTTAAGGATAAATGAAAAGCCACTAGTCATGTACATTTTGTGACAAAATCCCCTCACAGAACTTAATGCCCGCCATTCTCAATTAACGGTGACTTTTCAGTTGTCAAAGTACTAATTTTCTGGAGCAGATGGTAAACCCTCCCAAGTTATCAGACTCCAGTCTAAGCATTAACCGTTTTCCAGATGTCTATTCTGCTTGTTACTTCTACGAAACAAGACAGAACTTCTACAGAGACTTGTATCTAGCTAGCACAGCCATCAGTAACAACTAAAACAATCTCTCTCCATCTCTGACTGAACTGTTGAGTGCTTCCGCTCCCTATATTACCACAAATGCTCAACTGGGGCATTGAGATTCATTGAAAACAGCTTATCCAGTGAAGTTAAATAAAAGCCTTTTGGTTCTGCCCAAGAGTGAAGGTTCATTTCTACTGAAAAGCTCTTTGTACCTCTGTGGCTGAAACAAAATGTAGCTCATTGACATACGAGAACAGATTAAAAATAAATAAATAAACTTTTGTGTCACTTTCTAAAGATGAAAATTTTAAGCTGCATGATAGTCTTCTATAGGAGTCTGCCAACATTGTTTGTTTCAGAGACTACACTGGACATGACACAGGGTTATGCAGACTTTAAAAAGCTTGAAAAGTATTTTTTAACGTAACATAATAAAATCCAGAGAAATAGAATGCCTGTGGCAAAACAGCAGTATTTTTCTTTTACCTTTCTGTCAGTTCCATTCAAAAATATCCTTTCAATGTGATCATAATAGGCATCACACCAGTATAACACATTGGCATGATAGTCCAGAGTTAAACCATTTGGCCATAGCATCTTTGATGTTACAAAAATCTGCCGACTGTAGCCATCCATCCATGCCTTCTCAATTCTTCCCACGTTGTCATCTATTTCATCTTCTTCCCAGTCTGTCCAATACATCCAGCTATGAAATTATAAAAATGAGCATTCAGATACCACTTAGTCACGTGAATTAGCAGACTTTCAGCAGCAGTTTGCAACAGCAGATCATAAGCCAAAGCCATTTTGACTTTTACATGTTTCTTTCCACAACTGTATTTACTTTCCTTGTGTACTGGATGCTGCTGAAATGACACATTGTTTTGCCCTTACTGTAATGAATTACATGAATACCAAATGGGCTAACTGACAAGAAAAGTGAAAGAATTGTTTAAAATCTTATTTAATCACACAAGAATGATGATTTTTTTTTTTTAACCAGCAATTTTATTGACTTTGTCAGAGTTCAGACTTTTACTGTGGGTTTTTTCTTGTCCAAGTCCAATTTGCCTTTAGCATGCAAATCTGATTCTTATTATGGTTAATACTATCACAAAAGCTGCAATACATGAATTGTACTCTGACTTAATAGCTAAGGATAACCTTGACATTCTGTGAACTTCAGATCCCACTGGAAATCAGCCAAATTAGTCAAAAAACAAATTATGAGCACTCTGCCCCTCACAAAAAGTGTTTAGAAAGATTGGCTATAAAAATTATTTGAAAAATAGCCAGAAGGCAATTTCAGCATGGCTTTATGGTTTATAGTGCAGCAATGCAGATAACAAACATCTCTGAAAAATGCTATTTGGAAAGGTTAAGCAAGCACTGTAGTAAGTCATCTAAAAGTACTAGCTCAGATGAGTTTTCTGAGTTTTTCTCTACTGGACGCTACAGAACATATGCTACAGGGTTTTCTTCAGTTGCCTTTTCTTCCTTCTTGAATTAATCTGGTTATCATATTTTATTACAGAATTTGCTTGTGACAACTTTAATTTCAACTATTTAAAATACACACCTTGAACTTAAGCAAAAGCAGAGGGTAGAAAATATGCTAAGAAACACCACATTTTTCTTACTTTTTCCCCATGCAAAGCAAAAACGGATTGATGATAAGAAACACAGAGTCCTGTATTTAATCTATGAAGCAACTAAAAAGCATTTCTGCTTATATGATACATGGCAATATCAATATGCTGAAATCATTTACTAGCAAGTAAATGCTTACTTTTAGGATTTCAATTATTAAGCATTAACTACAGGAAAAATCTCATACCGATCTTAAATAGATCCCACTTATGGAAGTTGTCATGATTTAATTGGTATTTATGTGCCTTGGCCTTTGATTTTACCAGGTTTATGTTTCTGAAATAACTTGTACGATCCTAACCTACTCAACCTGTCAGTACTTTGATGAATAAAGTCCTGGAATTTAAATTCTTAATTTACAAAGGAATGAAACATTGAAGTGAAAAATAGTTTTGTTATCAGATCTGTGTAAATCATGCCAAATCTACTGGTTAAAAAAAAAAAAAAAAAATCAAATACACTTACATGTATAAGCGTAATTTGATCCATTTTGGTTTTATGTAAGAAAATGGAAAAGATACAGAAAAAATGCATCATTATTACACAGGTTTACACACATGTATATGTATCATCTTTGTTTCTTTTCTCTCACCTCCAAGTCACCCACCAGAAAGTAGTTTTGGGTTATTATTTTTGTAAATATATGTTAAGAACATCAACCAATTTTTGATCCAGGAGGCTCATACACTTCAGTGCGTGTCTGACTAAACCACTAGGTTTAATCATGGAATTATAAAACCTGCATATGCCCTACAGCTCAGGCAGACAAACAGGTCCATATGGTATTTATTTTATTGGAAGATAAAAATATGTTTCACAAATATTTACATGACTGCTCAACAGCAATAACTGAGCTTTTCTCCATTTACTTTTTGTCTGTACTTATTATAGTTATCATGTCATAAGCTAAAACGTGCTTACAGTAACAGACATTTACATTAATGTGCTTTAATTGTATCTCAAAACACAGCTAATGTTTCCACACTGGTTAAATCAAGACTAATATTTTCTAAACATAATTAAAATGCCATAATAAATGTTATCGCTCATGAAAAGCTCCCATGAGAAGTATAATCATGAAGGGCACACTTTTATTAGAAAACTGTTTTATATAATAGCCCTTTTCAGACAATACATCTTCATATGCTATTTCCTGTGGCATGCATTTACTGAGCTGGAAAATTTAACAAAGTAATTGTAGGTATGGTTATGGTTTGTGGTCTGATTTTGCATCCTTACTATGTGACCTCAATTAATTGTAGCCTTTCCACAGTTACTTCCATTTCTCAAAGAACAAGTTCAGAAGTGAGAACCTGGTAGTGTAAATACATTCTAGTACTAGGAAAACAGCAATCAATCCAGCCACACTAGAACTACCCACTACATCATTCTCCAGTGACAGCTCCCTGAATAAATGTAACAGTGAATTTTTAGGTAAACCACAACTACACCACACTAATATAATGTTCTTTTTATTATGCAGCCTATCACAATTAATTATGCTATTAAGTAATGGAAAATACCTGTCTCATTTAATTTTGTAAACCAATGTGCACAAGCATATGGTTATAATTATCTTCAGAAATTGAAACTTACAAAGAGAAAAAATAAAGGAGGGCATTATAAAGTTCACTTAGTATTAAAAACACATACAATCTGATACACTCAATTTGAGAAAAAGGTGCCATATCCAGATTAACTGGACATAGGTTCAACAGTGTCTGGGCATTCTTCTAAAGGCTTCAGGCAAGTATGCTGGAAAGGATTTACAGATGTTATAGACTACTGTAGAATTATAGACTACTATATGACTCTATGAATCCCATCCTAAGCAAAAATCAGTCCCATATTTATATTAAAAGACAAGCATTAAACCACATAAATTAGTCTACTTCATACCCATTGACAGGATCAACCACAATTCCTCTGGGGTGGGACATGTCTCCCTCCAACAAAGTTTTTCTGCTCTGAGCAGCTTTTTCCAGCCTGGCTACAGCAATCGTTTTCCTGTGGCCATCATTTGTCCAATAAAGATTATTTCCAATCCAGTCCACTGCTATGCCTTCTACATTATCAAGGTCTGCGGAGATAAAAAGGTAGTAAGAAATTAGTATCATATGTTTATGTTCTAACATTATCCATTAGTATAAACAATGAAGAATATATGGTCCATATAGCTAAATTATACTATTTCCTTGAATCTGAGTAACATTTACTGTGCCAGTCAGAATTAGTTTCTGCTGAAACCACCCTATAACAGACAAAGGCTGGTCATAAAACTTGGCTATTAAACATAAGCTTTCATATGTTAACCACAGCTGGCCCTGGGCAAATCACTATTTAACAAAACCCTACTTAATTTAAAACCAAAATAGAAATATTACTCAAGGCAAGAAAAGCTTCTAGGATCAGTTCTAGTACCCTAAATCATGTTGCTTTTACTCTAATCACAAGATCCACTCTTATTAAAAAATAAACAAAACGGACCTTTGTTCCATTGTCCTTTGGCCACGCAAAACATGTAAGCAAAAACATCAAAACAGTCCAAGTTACTCTCCATGGCTAAGCAAATATACGAGCAAACTATTCACTATAAGGGTGGTGAGGCACTGCACAGGTTGCCCATAGAAGCTTTGGCTGCCCCATCCCTGGCAGTGTTCAAGGACAGGTTGGATGGGGCTTTGAGCAACCTGGTCTAGTGGAAGATGTCCTTGCTCATGGCAGGTGGCTGGAACTAGATGGTCTTTAAGGGCCCTTCCAATTCAAACCATTCTATGATTCTATGAAACTACTGACACTGTAGAGCAATCATAGAATCATAGATCAGTTACTGTTGCAAAGGACCTAAAGATCATCTAGTTCCAACCCCCTTGCAATGGTACCACTGGAGGTACCAATAGGCTCAGGAGCTTGACAGGAGCAGAGCTCTGTCCAGAACTGAAATGAGTCAACGTTTGCTGCACACAGCATGAACATTTCACCATTTGAGAAGCAGTAAAACAATTCTGCAAGCAGCAAGTTCTGCCTCAAGCTTCCCCGACACTCTGTAACAATAACTGAGCTCTGCCTCCTCCCACACTATCTCAATTCCTTAACTGACAATGTAAGATCTTTAAACAGTTTCCCATCTCTCTTCCATCAAATGCCTTTTTTTTTTTTTTTCCTCTCCTTTCAGGAAGAGCTTGAATTCCAAGCATGTGGGTTGAAATACCGAGAATTTCCAGTTATTTTCTCTTGGCCTTTGTAGTGTTGTCAGCATTGAGGCAACCCAAGTTCAGGTATCACCCCTTGTCACACAGTTGATCTTACACCAGCCCTCTGGCACATGTGTATTCACTCCTCATCTACAGGAGAATCCTATCTTTTGTCAGGTGACATAAAATGGTAGGATTACCAGAGCTGTTGTAACACTAAGGGGATCAATGGAACTTGAGCTGTAGCATGAGTGCACCACCTTCTTTATTCCTTCTCCCTCACCTTTAAACAGGCTCCAGAGGCACAAACACCAGGCACTTGCTCCACCCTTTTCCTCAGTCCCTCCATGGTGTATTTTGCTGGGCTGGACAGAGCCGCCGCTCCATGTGCCCGTCCACCAGCCAGAACCAAAGTCCTCCTGGGCTCAGCTGGGTTGTGCTCATAACCAGCACAACCCAACCCCTCACTTGCAGCAGTGCGGCTTGCACCCTGTTACAGGCCCAGTTCCAACCTGGAAGGGAGAGCTCAGAGCACTAACAGCCCTATTCGCAGGTCAGCTCAGAGGCTCAGCTCGGCGGCTCCATCCCCTTCCGAACAGCTCGATTCGGCGCACACAGCGCGGCGACACCCCACTTCACTTCCTATACACCCCTCACCCTCTTGGCGCCCATTAAAAAGCCGACTTCTTCCCCACTCGCTTCCTCAGAGGCGGCTAGGAGCCAGCGCACGGCACCCGAGAGAGAGCTGAGGGACGGGCTACCGGCTGCTGCCTCCCGCCGCCTTTCGGAGGCTGAGGGAGCCGCACTGGCTCGCTTTGGTATCCTTGAGGGCAAACAGGGGATGGAACCGCTCGTTTCACTGTTACCTTGTCTGGTATCTTGTCACTTGGATTAAAAACCGTTAATGGGGTAGCAGCTGCGACTGCAGTGCTTCCACCGAGCCTGAGAGTTCACAGCACCGAATGGGTGCAAAAATGAAGGTCAGTATGGCTGGAAAGGTAAAAAGGAAAAAACCCAAAACCAAACAAAAAAAACACATTAGGGGAAAAAAAAAAATAAAAATCAAAAAAACCTTTACTAGGATGCTTCTTGACAATATGGATGTTATTACTTATTTGTCATACTCAGATATACAATCTACAGTTCAGTTTTCATGACAGGAATCATCAAGACGTGAAAAAAAGGAATGCAAATTGCTTTTTCTGTTCACATTTATGCCAGTAATACCACCTAGACACAAGTTTTCATCAGTTTCATTCTTCTTCACCAGCGTTGATGTCACTTGCTGACCAACACTGGAGTTTGGGGTTTTTTAATTATTTTTTAAAGATTTTCTCAGAACAAGTACGATGCAGAGATATTTTCATTGTAATACACAAAAAGAAAAAAAAACTATTACAATTTTTTAGGAAATGCTGATGTGACAAAAGTCACTGCTTCTACTTAAATCCTCCTTGTACCAGACAGGCATGTGAAAATCTGCTAAACTGAACACAACTTTGCAGCGTTTGAACTGTGCTGACAGACCTCTGTAACTTAACTGCCAGCTTCCCAGACAACAACTCCATGTGAACTCCTGAAGTGCTGGTTTGGGACGTATCAAGTTGTTACCAGTCATTTTAACTGCAGCAGATTAGTGCAGTGGTGCCGTGTTGCCATCGTTTAAACCTTCCTTCCCTCCGATTTCTTCACCAAAATGCCTCCCCATAATACAATCAGTAAGTACTAACGGAAAGGTCTTACTAACATTCCTGACTTCAGCAAACCTACAAATTTTCTTTTGCAACATCAGACATATTTTCCTTGGGACAAACTCTTCACCAGTAATATTTTATAGACCCCAAACACCTTTACTGACTACTCCTCTAATAAACTATCTCATTCCCTACAGGAAGTCAGTAAAATTCTTAGTGGTGGATGGGAATGCAAAGCTCTGACTCACAGTCCATATAACTTATTTAGTGCAGTGCAGAAAAGTTTCTGCTTACTGTAACCCATAGATATGGTTATGGTATGTCATCAACAATACACTAAGAAAAAAAATGAGGGAATTTTACAAAAAAAATGAAATATTGGGCTCTTTATACACTTTGATGCAATAATAACATCTATAAAAGGCACTGTTACAATCTCAGTAGCATTGGAACATGATAAATTACTTCACAGTGTATTTCTTGAACAATGTTTTTTAGTGATTGCAATACCATCATACTCCCTATCAAGTTGGCAGAGCTATACTGTTTTCAACTACCTTGTCACTGCAAAATGTTTCATGTTTTTGTTAGTTTTATAACTATTTCTTTTTAAAAAAGCAAAATGCATTTCATTGTTGAAGTGTATGATGAGATAAATTTGCACTGTATACTAAAATTTAAAAATAACAAGGATACTTCAGTCAGTATGCTTTCAATGTTTAAAAATAGAATATTAAAAGAATGTGGTGGCTACTGAAATTCATACATGACATCCATGCAATATTTTTTAAACTGCTTTTTCCCTCAGTATCCTCTGTCTGCACAAGGGCAATGAACTATCAGCAAAGATGAATAATGCAAATGAGATAAATGTTTTAAACATATCAGAAAGGAAATTCTTGACAATAACACAGAAAGTAATCAAGAAATGAGTTTACTTGTCTTGAAGAAATCAACAAGGTCTAGAGTAGTTCAGGATTCTTTCTAACTCTAATGCTGTCTACAATTCTAAGTGTGTAATCATCCTATTGAATGCATATTGCTTACGTTTAATTAAACACTCATGGAGACATATGTATATATGTATGTATATGAAACTGTGATGAATTTTACACTTGCTAGGTTTTCTTTGTGGGTTTTTTTTTTGTTGTTGTTGGTTTTTTTAACACTTTAACTGCAAAGTATAATCTACCACCTGCAGTGAACAGTAACAGGAATTGGAGGTACATAACATGTCTAGCTGCCATTTTTAAATGTGTAGTTCTTTGAACATGGGAGGAATTGAAGTCTGACTACTTATGTATTCATGTGTTCCTTTGGTTTTCGACTACTTAGCTGAAGAACAGTGATTTTTTTTTCTTCCATTGTAATTCCATTTCACAATTTCTGTGTTTATATTGCTATGCCCAGCTACAGAAATCAATAAAATAAGAGTGAACTTGCAAATCATCAGTCCTTGATATCTCCTCTCCCTATTTTTACAAAATTACAAGATTTTAATTATAGTTGGACCTCTGCCCTATATATCAAATTAATTTGAAATCATTCTGCAGGTCTCAAAGATACTACAGAGAGACAAAGGTACCCACTGTAGTATCAACTAAACTCTGTTCACATAAGAAACTGGACCTAAATTTAATAAATCAGTCATGGGTGTAAAGATGACACTACATACTGTGAGGCACAATATGAGAAAGTTATGGGGGAAAAAAGTGGCATCTGCTGAGGGGTTTTCCAAAATGTCGTTAACATTTTTATTCATATTTCTGATACAGCTAAACATCACTATGTTTTTCCTTGTGATCTAAGGAGCTTGAAGGAAACAATGGTGCCAAAATTCACTTTCCAGGTGGAGGATATGAAACAACAATATGAGACATACCTAACTCAGCAACCACCCAGTCTGACAAGATTCAGCCGTTCAAGTAGAAAACAACTGTGGATCAGCCAGAGTGGGTGAGATCGGTGCCAGCAGCACACCCAGGTTTCCCAGGCTGACAGACTGTCAGTTTTATTTGATGTCTCCCAATCTGAGTGCCTTTGCTACATTCTTTTAAAAAGGCAGTGCCAGAGTCAGCTGGAACTTGCTGAAAGTAGGTCTTGGAGTGGTCAAGTATGTTGAGAAGAGAGAAGTTTGAAGTATGGTAGAAAGGAAGAGGGCAGCTCACCAAGGACCTGGGAGGCCAAGGCTTGCAGAGAAAGTCTGCTGAACAGAATAGGCAACCAAGACAAGCTTCAGGAGGAAAGAAAAGTCCTTTAGGGCTCAGAGGGGTCTCAGCAGATTCTGTTCAACTGAAGAAAATGCTGACATGACTGAAATCAAGCTTTAGGACAAGAAGCGATTTTTTCAAAACCCATTTTATTTTTACCTTGCCTGACCTAGAAATTTTGGGTTAAACTAAGTTTTTATACTACTAAGTTCAGCTTTTTGATGAAAAAGTTTTGTTGGGTTTTTTTTTTTTCTTTGGGACACAAACCAGTCCAAGTATGTATCAACAGCAAAGCTAAGTATTAAATTAGAATGCTAGATACCTCCTAAAATTTACAAGCATATTATCATGGAATCATAGAATAGTTAGGGTTGGAAAGGACCTTATGATTGTCAAGTTCCAACCCCCCTGCCATGGGCAGGGACACGCTAAACCATGTCACCCAAGGCTCTGTCCAACCTAGTCTTGAACACTGCCAGGGATGGAGCATTCACAACTTCCTTGGGCAACCCATTCCAGTGCCTCACCACCCTTACAGTAA